>MJUU01067716.1:358324-390420 GCA_002080025.1 Modiolus philippinarum
GACGTTAAATTCTAACTAATCAATCAATATTTTGACTCACACTCTCAAAATTCGTTGTCCTTGGGTGGATTGGCCCTGGTTTATGGTTTGCGCCTGATTTTATCTACATGGCTAGGCATATTAATTTTTCATAAACAGAATGTACAAACGCAGGAATCATGTTTAAATCATAATGATCCACAGTGTAAGATTTGATTATAGACTTTTATTTAGACTTTCTGGAAATAAACATGTGAAAGAATTTTTAATTTGAATCAATCGAATTTCAACTAATTTTTATATTGTTTTTGTGAATTTTTACTGGCGGGGTCGCAATTTTTTTCTTTAATTAGTTAGACACGGTATGAAGATTTTTTTTATAACTTTCGATTGCTGTACACCGGCCCCATTCAAAAATGTTCTGTGTTGGATTGTGTTTCCCTGATTCAGTCAAATGTTATACGGATTTTCCTTTCTGGTCTCTGCCTTTGATCGATTCGGACTTTTATTGTCACTTTTATTTATAAATATTGCACAGTCCCTTATCTAAAATGCTGCTCAAGCCAAGAGATTCCTTTGTCAATATCAATATTTTCTGAACCTGTTACAGTCTTAAAGAGTCTTGGTTCAGACGGGTTTTACACTATTTTTCAATATACCCTTTCACGATAACTTCAGAGCTGTAATTTTCTGGTGGGGAATTAAGTCAGTACATGCATTTCCCGGGAAATTGACGTCAATGATCAATCACAGTTTGTGATGTCGACATAAATATCACATTGTCCCAGTTAAAATTACGTCGAAGACAATCAAAAGCAGTTTATAACGTCGACCTTAAAACGCCTATGCTGCGTTCACACGTAAATCGAACTGAATTAGCATTAGTCAGTTAGAATTAGTGTAGCTTAGTGTGGACGAGATTAGCGTTTTGATTGGAACCGAATTCGAATCAAATTCGAAATAAGAGTCCCGTGTGATTCAGTATTAATTCCCACAAGAAAATATTAGCTTTGCAGTCATCCTAAAAAAGGTCTATTGTGGCTGATGATTCCCATATGAGTTTTAGCTCACCTGGCCTAAAAGGCCATGTGAGCTTTTGCCATCACTTTGCGTCCGTCTGTCGTCCGTCCGTCCGTCCTTCCGTCAACAATTTCAAAAATCTTCTTCTCTGAAACTGCTGGGCCAATTGTAACCAAACTTGGGTATGCAGTTTCAAAATTGTGTTCGATTAATCCGAAGACAAAGCAACATGGCTGCTGTTACTAAAATAGAACATAGGGGTAAATTGCTTTTTTTTTGCAAATAACTAAAACACCGTTACAGATTTCAAAAATCTGACAAGGATAAAAGTGGTCAGCATAGAAAGATCTACCTGCCCTGCAATTTTGAAGAAAATCCGAAAACCCATCTTGGAGTCATTGCCCCTTTTCCGTAAAATTTTCAAAATTTGTGCATTTTTAATTTTTGTTTCAAAAAGTGTAACAGATAGTGATCAAGTGTAGATTGCAAAAAGGTTCGGCATATCAAGATCTACAAACCCTGAAATTTTGAAGAAAATCCAAAACCCTTGTAGGAGTTATTGCCTCTTTTTCATGGAATTTTCAAAATTTTTCGTATTTTTTGTCTTTTATTTCCAAAACTATAGAATATGAAGGTTAATTGTAAATTGATAAAATGTTTGTCATGCTGTATGGATTTCAAAACAGGTGTTTAAAATTGTTTGTTGGCCGCCATTTTCAAAATGGCCGCCAAAAAAGGCGGGAAAATTCAGCATTGTTCGATTTGAATGAAATTTGGTTTCAAAATAGATATTGATGTAGCGACTTCAAAACTGGTGTTGAAAAGTGTTCGTTGACCGCCATTTTCAAAATGGCTGCCAAAAAAGGTGGGGAAATTCAACATTGTCCGATTTCAATGAAATTTGGTTTCCAAATAGGAATTGATGTTGCAACTTCAAAACCGACATTAAATATTGTTCGTTGATCGCCATTTTCAAAATGGCCTCCAAAAAAGGCGGGAAAATTCAGCATTGTCCGATTTCAATTAAACTTGGTTTCCAAATAGTTATTGATGTCGCAACTTCAAAAAAAAATGTTAAAATTTGTTCGCTTACAGACATTTTCAGAATGGCTGCCAAAGAAGGCGGGAAATTCAACATTGTCCGATTTCAATGAAATTGGTTTCCAAGTGCATATTGATGTTGCGACTTCAAAACTGGTGTTGAAAATTGTTTGTTGAGCGCCATTTTCAAAATGACCACAAAAAGGCAGAAAAATTCAACATAGTCTGATTTCAATGAAATTGGTTTCCAAATAGATATTGATGTTGTAACTTAAAAATATGGTGTTGAAAATTGTTGTTGACTTCCTTTTACAAAATGATGTCTCAACTTCAAAACCTGTGTCGAAAGTGGTCCTTAGCAAGACCATTTTTGTCAAAAAAGCCCAACAAAGAAATATAGTAAAACATGATCAGACTTAAAATACAGTTCAAGATATTGGTGGTGTTTAATCTACCAAAGTTTGAGGGACTGAAGTTCATTTGTATAACTTACAATGTTATCTTGATTTTGGCAACTGAAAACCAGGTGAGCGATACAGGCTCCTGGGAGCCTCTGGTTATATGATCTTGTCCTTAAAATTGTTAATCGATTGACGGTAGTATTTTTTGATTTTTTATTGTTGTCGACATACAATGAAAACGTTGTTTACGGTGTATCTGTAGTGTTTTTGTCTTTAGCCTGTTCATTACATATCGCTTCCTATGTATATTACTAGAAAATGTTTACTATAGAGAAAAATTATGTCCATTTATTTTAAATTCCTCTCTTTGTCCCTGTTAGTAGTACTTTTTTTGTGTCATACACAAAGATTATGAAGTAAATGTACATGAGTGTCGCAGGTCCATTTGCGTCCATCCACCGTCATTTGTTTAAAGTAATAGACTATATTTTTGGTTGGTGTTTTTCACCATTTATGTTATATTATTGTAACATATGCATTAACTTTATTTCCCTTCGTTAACTGCAGTATTATTTCCCTTAATTAACTGAACTATTATGTTTTTATATTATTATTATATTCTCTTGTTTTCTTTATTTTGTTTTAAATCATATATCTAGTAAAACATTGTCTCATGTATTGTCATCAAACGTTTAAGGATGTTCGCTGGTCATGTTTATGTATTTCTGTCAGATTTTCGAACTTCTCTGGTTTTATCCATTTAAAAGCTTTATGATTTTTTGCCCGATGACCCCATAATTTTTTTTCAATAGTTTCATTTTATATATCTTTTGGAGCATTCTGACAAATTCTAATTCAGATCGTGTTATTTTGTCACATTCATTATTGGATAAACATTGCTCATGTTAAACTTATGAAAACTGCAGAGGAGTTTAGTTTCCCGCCATATTTTGAACTACTTGTATCTCAAAAATGTCATAGGTAACCTATCATTTTTTTTCTCTTAAATTACTTATTGTCCAATTTTCTAACTTAAAATTACATTAAATTGAAATCCTTGTTATTTTACAATTGACCAGCAAACATCCTTAATAATTGTACTACATTATTCTTTTTACAGTTGTCGCGTCAGGTATTATTGCCGTAGGATTTACATACTTCTTTGCCAATGTTACAGGCATTATTTCTCAGGTGAATAGATACCTTCTTACTACAATTGATAAATGAATAAACGAATAAATGGGTGCGTTTAAAGACAAGCTTTAAACCTGTACTGACAGTATACATTAACAATGAAAGGAAATGGAGAAAATGTACACGAGACAAAGTTTATACGAAACATTGGAACAACGCTGTTCTTGTTGGTCTTTATCTTGAAGTAACCATTTTATTTCATGCGTTGTATTAAAAAATTATTGTGGTCTATATCTTTGGTGTTAATTTCACTTTTGCAGCAGTTAACGGGTTGCCATTCATAGATACTTTTCAATTCGACACTCCGCATGTTCTAGTGTCGTCTTGCAACTGATATGTTTATGTTACAATAGATTTAGCATTAAGTCTTCTTCTCAAATATCGTACTTCAAATATATCAAGCTACGTCATTCTGTTTTGTACATGATTCTCACATGAGGGCAAGGCATGTATAGCAGGAGACAACATAGGCGATGCACACTTGTTTCATTTCTTCCGGAATTCATGGGAACACGTCCAGGATGTTTAAGTGTTATGGAACAAGAATAAATGATACTCTGCTATCCTGAAGTGAAAACAAATTCGGATAAAGAGTTAATTGCATCAGTTTCTATGAGTTCCATGTCCAAAGAAAAGCCAAACGCTTATTTAAGTAAAAGACAATTGCTTCTTGTAGTTTTATGAATATTTACTTAAAATTTTGATTGGTCTGTTGTTCCAGAATCTAAATTTACAGTAACTTCGATATTCAGTGATTTGTTTGGATTTAATCCTTTATAGAGGTTGAACGCTATGGTTATTTAGAGCATATATGACTAGATATATTTGATACAGTTTTTTACCTAATTGCATTTCCTTCATACTTGGTTCACATGTAGAAATAGCTTTTATAAATTTCTTCTCTGTATTCTTGTAACCGATTAAATGTGTGCTAGATGTAATCCAAAAACCAAAGTTAAACGTATGTGATATCTTCCGCCTTTGTTTTGTTTTTGTTTTCTTTTATTTAACTTAATATTATATGCTTATGCGAGTTTTTCATACTTTGTTTTATGTAAATTGAAAAACCATGGCTGAATTAAAAGATATATATTTATTTCTGATTCTTGCAGCTTAGTACCAGCTTTGTATCAGCTAGCAGTGGTCCAATGACGGGCCTCTTCTTATTTTCGATATTCTATCCTTGGGCAACTAAGAGGGTAAGTCTTCGTGTCGCTGTAAAAAATTTATGACGTTTGTTAAAGACGCATTAAAAATTAATTTGTAAAACATATATTTAACACAAAAATATCACTCCTATCTTGACAATTAATAAAGCAAAAAGAAACAGGAAAGAACGGATTTCCAAGAAAAACGATTTGGAGAAGCAAACTTCTAATCTTAATTTATTTTAATGAGGCATCGATGTTAACAATTTTACGAAAAAGACAAAGATACTCGTTTGTTGGCAATGTCACATAAAGATATGAATCCAATAACGTTTGATATTTTCGAAACAATGAATGTTTTCATTTAACATTTGCAACGATTACAAGTTATGCAAACACAAAGAAATTTTTGTGCCAAAAGGATTTAGGCATTGTTGTTTTAAACATTCTTAACATTTATAAAATTTCTTTCTCTTTAAATATACGAACATATTTTTGTTTGAGTTTTTTTCCAGATGTTTTAAATATTATATTTGCACTAGAGAGGTATAAATAAACCATATTTGAGTTCTGGTATTTAGATTCACCAGTTTGTTTGTCCGCCCTACGTCACAAACTTGTCCGCCCATGTGACCAAGAATGTACTTCAAAAACATAATTTCATGACGTTTAATGCTTTATGACGTCACATTTTCTAAACTGTGACGTGTTGACAAGTTGTCTATTCAATCATGATAAAAGATCTCGGATGGGGCCTATTGAGCACCTGCATTTCTTTAATATATCATTGGACTTTTTTAGAGTGCCATCATTGGAACAGTCATCAGCATTGTATTAACCTTTTGGTTGACTCTAGGAAAGAGTCTTTCATCAACATTAAAGAAAGCAGAACCATTACCACTTGGACCAATTGACCAATGTTTTGTTAATGGAACATTTGGTATAGATGCTGGTGTATTGAATAACACACTTATCAATACCTCTAATACAACGATAGTAGAGAATAAAGTATCTAGCGATGAACCGTGAGTGTTTTCTTGAAAAAAATATGGTATTTTTAGTGTTAAGATAAGGAATTATACTGAAAGCAGTAATCAAAACCATAAATGTATATTTTAAGGAACTACTGGTTAAAGGTCAATATGGTATTCTAACCAAATCTTTAGAAGTATATATAATAAGGGAGAGTATTTTGCTCCTTTTGTTATGAAATTGAGGAACTTGAAGAAAGTCGATTGATAATTATGTTTATTCATTGAATAATTCCAATCATTTGAGCAAAATAAAACAAATAGAACAAATTCGAAAATAGTTATTTACTGTGATGTAGATACTGTCAGTCAGTGTTGCAATCGTAATGATTATATATCTGGCAAGAAAGTCGACGTATGAATATTATAATTCCAAAAGATTCTTACATTCAGTTAACTTTTGGTTAGTAACACGAGCTCATAGCTCTGGATTCCACTCACTTCACTCCAGGTTCCGCATACATTGACTCCGGCCTGTCAGAGAGCTGTGGAACCTGTGTTATAAACCCATACTTCAGCTGTTGTTGCATTATTAAAAATTGAAGTGTTCGAAAAAAAATGTTGAGGTAGCTAAATCAAATCCCAACAATCACTGATTACATGAAATCGATGGTTTAAACATAGCATAAAAAATAACGGCATAATATTACAACAAGAATATGAAATACTTCACATTGATTCACATGATAATGAAATTATTTTAATCAGGGAACGTTTTACAGTTTTTTTTTCCTTCTCGAAGAAACTGCAACGTTACTGCATAAGAACGTGAATTTATGAAATGTTAAAATCGAAATGGTTGATTTCTTAATTTTTTGGCAGAAAACTTATTTCAAGGAATAGATGATAAATTTGAAACATCAATAACAACTGCAGTCTGTGTCACCATATGTGGTTTTCTGAATTATAAAAAAGCAAGCACTTTCACTCAGTCCTCATTTATCAGAATATCACTGTTGCAAAAAAAAAACAGTTACTCTTCACTTGATCTGATATGTGAAACCCATTAAACAAATTTATTCTCTATGTATTGCAAATAGGGCCATGCTTAAACAGTGGCAAAAATAGCTTTAAACTTTTGTGTATTTTAGGCATGGTATGGATGTATTCTATTCCATATCATACTTGTGGGTTAGTGTACTGGGACAAGTATACACAATTATTTTTGGAATAGTAGCTAGTTTGATCGAAGGTAAATATAGGTTAATAAGATACATATTTAGTTGTTGTAGATTGGTGAATGCAGTTATGCGCATATTAAATTCTTCTGCATCACCTGACAATACCTTGGGTTTTGGGCTTCGGATCTTTATTTGTTTTATTATGTTGCCTCCATTTGTGAATCCTCTACATAAATACATGTAGTAATGTAATTGTTATTGTAGTAACAGTGAATGGGTATGGAATTCACCATGAGACCTTCAATAATGAGCTTTGCTCATACCTCGCAGTACGTTAAGGGACCGACCATTTAACTTGAAGGGGGGTATGGTTTTTTAAAATATTTTGGAGCTGATTTTATGTGAAAAAAATATTTTGGCTGTCAAAATGATGAAAAAAAATATCTGAAGGGGGCTTTCTGCCCCCAAAAAACATTGTTAATTTTGAAAAAAAAATATTTTGTTGATACACGTGAAAAAAAATCAATCAATTTTTCTGTCCAGAAAGAAATGAACCCCTTCAGGTTAAATAGTCGGTCCCTAAGATGACCCTATCGCCGGTATGAGCGGAGTTCATTCTACATGTTAACGCTGCATTCTGTTCCTGTTTTAATTTTGGCTTTACTATTTAGATCCTTTTTGCAATTTGTTCTCTATCAGCTTTTACACATACATGTATTTCGGTTTATAGATTTCCAAATATTTTGAATTGATCTGCACTGAAGAGACATAAGTTGTCGAAATGTGCGTATCCAGAAACTAAATTAATAGTTACGTCGGTATATTTACACATGATACAGGGTCGTCAACTATATAAATGAAACTAGCAAAATGCTCTTACAATGACTGTCATCCATTGCTAACAGGAAGACAACTACAGTACACTAATCGAGTCAATTGCAAGGAACTTGGCATAATAAAATAGTTAGATTTGCACAATGAACAGAATGGTCTGAATAAATTGCAAGATGTCGGGCAATGCTACATCCATGTAAATTTACACCTATGGATGCTAGATCATCAAAAAACATAAAATGAACTGTCATCCGTTGCCCTACAATAAAAAAACAAAAGGAGAAAATCACAACATACACAAAACGCAGGGCACTGATTCAGTTAAATGTATGAAAACTTGGCAAATGGGGAGTAATAACAAAATAACGAACAGAGTGGTGAAGAGCAGAAGTCCATGAGACAAAAAGACAAATCAAAATAAACTCATGACATGTTGCATAAACATTGAAAGGATATGGAGTAAATGCACATGTATGAGACAAAGTCACTACAAACACATTGTAGGACCAATCAATGGAGCAACGCATTTACTGTTGTTCTTAAACTTGAACTCATCATGAGGCCTCCAACAGAGAGCTTTGCTCATACGGTACCTCATAGTGAGTTCAAGACGAATTGAGCGAAATTAATTGATAGATTACGAACAACGCAACATCCATGTATTTTCGAACTTTTCGTCCGTAGTGCGACAGTGTTCTGCCAGCAGACTAGTCTCCTTGAGCTAGCCGGCAATTTAGCGGCGAGCACCCATTGACCCATCTTTCTAAATTATGTATTGTTTTTTTTTCTTTCCCTTCAAGATTGTGGTCATAGAGTTGGTGGTCTACCTGTATTGGATTTTATTCGTATGTTTATTATACTATAGGGAAACGGGACAGATAACGGGGAGGTTTGGGTACCCATAAACCGGTTTAACCCTACCGCTGGCTTTTGCTAGTGCCGGTACCAAGTCCGGCTGTCCTGAGTTCCTATCGTTGTCTACGTATGTCTTTTGTCTTATTCATGTTTTTCATGTGTAGTTCCATAGCAGATTGTGACATGTAATTATAATTTTCAGCCATTGTAGGTGTTTCCTGTTATCCATTTTTTACATCTTCACTTTAGATCATGGATGTTGGTCGTCAAGAAACATAAAAATTACTTGCAAATAACTAAATACCAAAGTTACTGTGAATTTACTTTCTGCATATGCGCATTTCGACAACTTATGTCTCATCAGTGCAGAAAAAGTGTTCTTATAATTGCTGTCATCTTTTTCCCGACAAAAGACATTCATAACATATAAACAAGCACAGGGTGCCTATCTTAGCATTATAAAATAGTAAGATGTGGGCACAATAACCAGGCGGTCAGAATAACATTTGGAAATTACAAAAATACAAAACGCCAAATTTTGAAAGTATGATAGTATATCCATATGGGAAATGTTCTCAAGAACAAGTACACCATAATTGTAAGATACAGGGAGCATACATTTCTTGCACGGGGAATCTTTTTTACGGACTCCACACTGCAGGAGAGACAAACACCAGTCTTTAATAAATATTGCATAATTATATGCCTCTATGTAAAATCAAAGAGACTGGAAGCAAAGCTTTCACGAGTCAACATGAACAAGATATTGTCATGAAGCTTACTGGCTTCTTGTCATGCTTTTATATATCAGTCTTTTCAAGTAGCAGTTAGCAGTTAGTGGATTTTGTTCCTTGCTTGGTATGTTAATAACAACATACTAATGTTACTGTTGATTTATTTTCTGCATATGCGCATTTCGATAACTTATGTCTCATCAGTGCAGATCAAACCAAATCATTTGGAAGTCCATGAACAGAAAAATGTGTAAAAGCTGATAAAGAACAAATAACAAAAAAAAAATCTGCATAGAAAAGCCAAAATTCAGCTAAGGTCAGAGCTATGCATGAGGGAGATACTCCTTAGTTTTAAGCAAAATTTTGTAAAATTTAGATATTGCAAGTTTTGATAAAAACGGTTTTCGGGCCAGTACCGAAGTACTGACTACTGGGTTGGTGAATACCCTCGGGGACTAACAGTCCACCACATGACCAGCAGAGGCATCTGCCCAGTGGTAATAAAAAAACAATATACCGATGTTACTGTTAATTTATTTTCTGCATATGCGCATTTCGACAACTTATGTCTTATCAATGCAGATCAAACCAAATCATTTGGAAGTCCATTAACCGAAAAATGTGTAAAAGCTGATAGAGAACAAAAAAAAGTCTAAATAGAAAAGCCAAAATTCAGTTAAGGACAGAGCTAAGGACAGAGCAATGATGTAAAAAACAAAATACCGAAGTTACTATGGATGTGATTTCTTAATATGACGCCCATTACAACAGAAACATTAATATGCAATAGTTGTATGCCTTTGATTGGTGTATACATCAGACTACCAATTGAAAACAGTTTTGATTAGATTTAATGAATCAATCCTTGAGAACATTCCAGGGAAAGTTGTCATATTTGTTTGATGGATAGTAAACAATAAAACTAACAATTTCAAGATACAGTATCACAATAGACACACAGAATGAAATCGAAAAAGATCAGAGAGAAATCTCCAAACTAGTATTTTTAGCTCACCTGGCTATGCCAGGGTAAGCTTTTGCCATCACTTGGCGTCCGTCGTCTGTCGTCCGTCCGTCCGTTGTAAACTTTTTTTCAAAAATCTTCTCCTCTGAAACCACTTGGCCAATTTAATCCAAACTTGGCCTGGGTCATCACCTGGGTATGTAGTTTATAAAATGTGTTCGGTTAGTCCGAGGACCTAACAACATGACCGCTGTTACTAAAAATAGAACACATGGGTAAATTGCTGTTTTTGGCAAATAACTCAAAAACCGTTGCAGATATCAATAATCTGACAGGTAGTTAATTGTTCAGAATGACGAGATCTATCTGCAATTTTGAAGAAAATTGGAAAACCCATATCAGAGTTACAGCCCTTTTCCGTAAAATTTTCAAAATTTATGCATTTTTATTTTTTATTTCAAAAACTGTAACAGGTAGAGGTAAAGTGTAAATTGCAAAAATGTTCAGCATATCAAGATCTACATACTCTGAAATTTTGAAGAAAATCCAAGAGCCTGTGTTGTAGTTATTGACTCTTTTTCACCAAAAAAAATTTGTTTGGTCACAATAGTCCTTCGGTGGACCCTTTAAAATTTTGTCCGGGAAGTCTGCACGTCATCCAAGATTGCCGCCAGCGAGGAACTTTGTCCAAAATTGGACAATGTTGCAAAATCTTCTCCTCTGAAAATACTGGGCCAATTGGAACAAAAACTTATTCACAATAGTCCTTAGGTGGCCCCTTTTCCAAGATGGCTGCCAGGAGGGAACGTGTTTTTAACATTGGACCCTATAGGGAAACAAATTCAAAGATCTTCTCCTCTGAAAGTACATAGCCAATTGGAATCATACTTAGTCACAATGGTCCTTTCTTGGTCCCCTTCATAAAATGTGTCTGGCATGTCCGCATAGCATCCAAGATGGCAGTCAGCGGGGAACATTGTTTAACCTTGGACCCCATGGGAAATCATTTAAAGATCTCCTCTGAAAATACTATGCCAATTGGAACCAAATTGAGGCACAATGATCCTTACATGGTCCTCTTCAAGAAAGGTGACACTCAGTCTACGCCCCATCAAAAATAGCTGCCAGTGGGGAACATAGTTTAATTTTGGATCAAATAACATCAGCAAACTTCAAAATGAGAACTTTAAACAGTCAATAAACAAATTTGAAAATAAGAACCTTAAACGTTGTGATTATTTTGACTTATTGTGTCAGCGAGCGATTAAGGCTCTTGAGAGCCTCTTGTTTTCTGATGGTTTCAAGCTTCACAAAAATATTCAACAGATGAATCAGCCTACCTTACAACAACCTAAATTATTCTAACATTAAAAATCTCTGAATCTACAGTTAAATGTATAATTTTTCTACTTTCCTTTATGTAAAAGACATTTGATGAAAACAAGGCAGATATACGATAATTGTTTATTTTACAGGTTTGCCGTCATCAGATTCAATAGATGTGCGATACGTCCTTCCATTTTTCGACCAGATCTTTCCTTTCATTCCAAAACGTTTGCGAAAAAAGCTCTATCGAGGAGTTCCTTTTGAAAAGGTTAGTGAAGAAGCAAAATATTACTGAATAGTAATATACCAACAGTAGGCATCAAGTTTATATCCATTTTGGCAACAAGAATAATTCTGGCACCCTGACCAACCTTTATTTCAAAAATCGGTGAGGAGATTTTTGAATTAAAGGGAAAGTCAGTAGACAGACTAAACAAGGTCTATGTAAAGAGATAACTAAAAAAAGAATTATTGTCGCATGGGCGGCTTGACATAAATAAGTATGTTCATGTAATCCAGACATGTGTTTATTTGTGTCAAGACGTCACAATTTTCAAAGCCAGCAGAGTGAACAGCCATAATAAATAAAATACCGAGGTTACTGTTCATTTAGTCGAAAATTTATGTCTCTTAAATACAGATCGAATCAATACATTAGGAAATCCATAAAACTAAATACATTGTATGTGAAAAAGCTGATAGAGGACAAATAACCAATAGGATCTAAATAGAAAACTCAAAATTAGCTAAGGACAGAGCCATGTAAGAGATAGATATAAAACAAAATATGTGTTGCGAAACAGCTCTCAAGGCCAATAACAAAATAACGAGATACATGAGCATGTGAGCTGTTAAAAGGGATGAATTTAAAATCTAAAATATGACATAAAGTACAAAAAACACATGGCAAAATAAAAGAGTAGAAACAATAAAAAGGTCGACCGATATATTTCGACAAATATGTCGTCGTCAAGTGGGTCGTAATGAATGAAGTAGTAGTTAAAATATATTGTTTACAGGTAAAACATCTTTGACATTGCGTGTACACAGTTTAAAAATAATGTATTTGATACAGGCAGAAAATCTTTGACATTATGTGTACACCAATAGCAACATTTCAGCCACTGAAAATCATACGAAATCGAGACTCATTAGTCATAGAATGATTGTTTTACGTTTAAACCCCTTGTACCCAGTCTGAAAATAATCCGTTGTTCCAACGTACGTCTATTGTCCTGGCCTCCATGTAATTTTATTAGCACTGTTACTTGCATATCTTGTGGGCAGTGGTTAGGGAGTCTGAAATGATTGCCGACTGGGCAATCCGTTTTATTACGAACAGAGGTGTTCGGCAAAGCGGTCACCAAGTCGGCGGCAGGTCTCCCCTATGTATATCTTATGACACTGTCCACATATGATAGCATATACTAGATACTGTGTTGTGCAGCTGTATCCATTGTGTATGGTAAATGTGTTGTCAGGACCTCAAATTTCGTTGGTTTCAAGAGTATGGGGACAGGTAACACATCTCGGTCTTTTACATCCTTTAGTGCCCCTGTAACTAGGCAGCACTACTTAGATTTTAAGTTACTGCTGACTAGATGCTTGCGTAGAGATTTTCTGCGACGAAAAGCCATAAGGGGCACCGATTGAAAAACATCAGTCATCAAACTTGAAACTGTCTTTCATAACAATGCTCTTAAAATTATTCATGAGAATGTTGCGGATGGCTATGTTTTGGGGATGGTAATTGAGAACAAGAGGTACTCTGTCATTCTGTGACTTGCACTTTGGACAGCTCACATGCTCATGTATCTTGTTATATTGAACAAAATTTTCTTAAATTAATATATTACAAGTTTCCAAAAAAAAAATCGGTTTTCGGGCCAGCACTTAAGCGCTGACTATTGGCTTGTCCCCTTTGGACCTTCACAGAAACACTTCAGCGGTGATTTTTAAAACTATCATTTCGCAAAGTGCTGCCATAAAAGACTTTTGTTTGTTTCATATCTGATTTGATAGAATATTTTTTGCTTATGATGTCGATGACGAGTGCAATAAGGCCTATAAGTTTTGAAACTTTTTGGTGCCTAAATTTTACCCCGAAAAATGTATTTTCAACGAATGTTGTGCCGTTTCAAACACAAATTCGAACGTCATAATTTTCAAACGTCATGTTTCAGAGGTAGACGTTTTCGAAGTAGATTTTTAACACATGGTTCAAACATCTTTTCAAATCCGATAAATGTCAAGAAATGATTTAGGTGATATATCATTATTCGGCTCTGAACATTGACAGAAGGAAGAGTCTTACTATTGACAAATTGTTTTGTCATTTCTTTAAAATCTCTAATTTATACAGCTGAAACCAATATTTTTTATTGGGTCCGTATTGTATGTGTATGTGTCTTCATTTTTCTTTTCTCTGCAGTGCTCATGTTATATAAGTTTCTTTGTTTTATCTGATGTTGTCATTGTCCTTTGATTATTCGTTTTATGGTTACTTACTGCATTATTAAGTTTTGTTATTCCTTTGAAAAACCTTGTTATTTATAATTACATTGACACATTTTGTTATTTGATTATTTCTTTGACAAAATATGCATATATAATAGCACATGTGCTCTGAAAGATGGACAATGAATATATACTGACATGACAAATTACAAACTGAAGAAATACTAAATCGTAATGGAAAATAGTAATAAATAACTAAATACCGAGGTTACTGTTAATTTACTTTCTGCATATGCGCATTTCGACAACTTATGTCTCTTCAGTGCAGATAAAATCTAAACGTTTGGAAGACCATATAAAACTATGATTAATTCCCAAATTTATTTGTAGAGGCAGCTATTGTTGGAAAAGTATGGAAAGACAGATATACAAGATCAACTTATCTCTCCGTCTCAAAATAACATTTCTAAAGAGCAATTAGCACATACAGAGATGTCGGATTTTGTTGGGCAGCATGACTCAAAAAATGATTTTAATTTATGAATTGTCATTATTATTAATATTTCATTGAAATGTATGAATAAAAATATATTGATAGACTATTGCATTCGACTGTTCATATTTATTACCTTCGTGTAAGCCCGAGGCTCCCATATCACTCCGGAGACGTGGTCGAGGGCCGATATCTGGACAATGTATGGAATGATATTTCTCTAATTTCTAGCAAATTTAAACACCTAATGATAGAGTGGTTATCGAAAAAAAAACAACATGTGTGTAATTTGATCTCAGTTGGCGATTGGTCAATCATGTAAATTTGTCATGTCAGTTTCTAGAAATAGTGCAACCGGATGTGGATGAAATTAACACCTGCATCATTGTCTAGCGAAATGATTTTTGCATTTTCATGGTTAAGATAACTCAAATTAATTGATAATATCAAAAATATTACACTCAACCCCCCTTTCAATGATGGCGCAATGATACACATAGCAACGATGATAGCAACAAAATGGCGGCATATTTGACACTGGGGACTACGGAGATCGCTTTACTTCAAATAAATTAGAGAAACAATCTCTTACGTTGTTTTCTGGTTTATTATGATAATTTCTCACATCTCGATAGTTAACTATCTCGATGTGAGAAATATACGTAATAAACTCGAAACAATGTCAATGACTATATGTCCTTACTTATATTTAACATATTTATATCATTAAATATATAAATTGATAATAGTCATGAATTTAATTAACACATCGAATATGAAACACGTCTACATTATAAACAAAATCTGTTTATTTTGCAACTTGGATATTTCTGTATTATGAACAAACGAAGGAAGAACATTAAAACTATTTCAAATAGAATAAGGTCTTTAAAATACAATTTTTTTCAATTTTCTTAAGATTTTTTGTAGAAAGGCTTTTTTCTTATTTACCGATGTGATGATGGGGCCATTTTGATGACGCCACTATGGACAACTGGCCTATAATGAAATATCAGTCCGGAAGTGACATAATCTTGCAGCTTCCGGCTACAAAAACATCGATTTCACGGTTTTATGTTTGATAATTAACTTGAGAAGCATCACCATACATAATGACTTTATCATAAGTGACAATAAAACTACAGGCAAAACATTGTGTCTTTCTTCATATACTAGTAACACTGGTTATTAAACTTTCACGGGAACGTAAGTTTGCCGTCTAATTTTCTATTTTGTGTTTGCCTAATTTTTCATTCCCTACTGCTCCTTTATTTTTTTCTATGTCTTAGCTAAGATATTTTGAATGTTCGTCTATCATCATGAAAATGTGTGTCGCGCCCCATGGTTTACTTCATGTGACCTTGATCTTTAGTCATGAGGTCAATTACTTGACGTTTTAGTGTAAGCCTGTCTGGGTGTGAAACTTTTTACCTGGACGTGTGATATGTGGCATGTGGGTCTATAACTGTACCAAATTGACCTCAATTATACATGAAATATTTTATATACTGTAATTTTTCAGAATTTTGTTTTAGTTGGCTTCCAGGTGTATGACCTTAACGTACGATATTTGCAGTAAAACACTAGATTTGTTAGTGTTGTTCAGTGCTGACCAAAACATTAAGATTTTTTGTCTAGACTAACAAGAATTGAGACAGCATGACAAAGTCAAACAAATAAATAGAAATGAACAAGAACACCACAAAACAAAAGCACTAACAGTGTGAATCCCTACAAAAACACGAGATATCATCAGTTACTTCGGAAGGGAAAACATTATCTTGTCCTCGCGTGGCATGCGTCACACTGCCAGTTCGGTTTTGTCACAGTAGGTGTTTGTCAGTCTGGTATTTATTTGTTGATCTACCCAAAGGTATTAATTCTCATCTGTCTGTGTAATGGAAACAATGTAACGGTCTGTCAGATCACGTTGACGACCGTAAAACTTCTGTAGTGACAATTGCAACAGTGTTTGAACATACCATTGATGTAAAATGTTTGAAACCGTAATTTCACTCTGTTGACAAATCGCTGTACAAAGTAGAGCACAACAACAGCGAATGAGATAGGATATGCCCATGCCATATACCGGGGATGTGGGAATATCAAGAACGGGCAGTTCACTAATGGAAAGTTAAAATCATGACGCTTATCATAAAGTTTTTTCAGAAGTCCGGAGTTTTCGATGTAGAAGTATAAGTTCAGGTATGATGCTGATGATTGTGTATCAGAGGTCGCTTTTTTCGAGTTTATTTGGGTATACAACATGTATAAGATGATGGACATCCTTTAATTGAGGATCCTTAAATGAAAGAACATCATCTATATGATTAAAGTTGAAATTAAAGGACTTGGGTAGCTTATTGTCTTTTTCTGAACCAGCAATTGTATGAACCTGACTTTATTCCATTAACCACATTTATTTCCAATAGGTATACATATTGTATTTTTGGAAAACTTGTGCCCCAAATTCTACAAATATGTTATCCATAAAAAAATACAGCATTGTGATGACATCCTCTTCTGTATACTTTTTGTGTGATTCGGTGTGATATTTAACAAAATAGGCTCAATCTTTACCTAGCACTAAATATGAAAGCAAATGAAATATTAAGAATTTATACTCATATTGTGTAAATAATAGAAAACTGATTGAGAGACTTTGCTATTGTATGAAAGTCTTTCGTTAATCTAATACTAGTTCTGGTAATGTCATTCTTTTTTACGTTTGACTTATTGATAATAAATGTGCTTTCACTGCACTAGTGGAAATATGGCGTAGATTTGACGACATCGTTGACAACAAAAGTTCCCTTTTTAACATAAACTGTTGTAAAAATTTAGGCAAAAATAAACCAATTTTTCCAGTATTTATATATAAGTTAAGACCAGAAAGAAAAACATGAAAATACTACCAATGATTCTATAAAAAAAAGTATCCATAAGTGACAATACGGGAGAGAAAGGATGAGAAAATTTGCATTCTTCGATGTTTTTATTGTTGACATAGTATTATAGAAAGAGGAGGCCAATGGGTTTATTTCGTTCTCCGTGATCGGGGATTTCAATTCCCCGCGATTCGTTTTCCATTTCATTAATTTGTCGTGAATCCTTATTAGAACATTGTTAAGACAAATTTAGATAAAAGCAATTTCCTGTGAACTGTGATTAGTTCGAATAATTTTTTCGTGATTCGTGATGAGACCCCCCATCAGGCCCCTCTAGAAAGGGCGATTCTGTGAACCTACTTTTCAGCAGATATCCTACATAGCACCCACACCAACGAAGACAAAATGTAAATAGCTTTGGTAAAAACTACTGAAATTCGAAAGATGAAGAATTTAAGACGTAGACGGTGATAGAGATGAATGATTAAGAAAGGGATATATTCCAATATTGATCGTTTCGAGGATATTGCGCCAACCATAGCCCCATCAGCAACATTGATACCACAGTCAGCTTAATGAACATATTAAAATGTGGAAACATTGAAGCACAAGAGTTAAGAGTTTAAATGGATAAAATGCACCTGCAAGGCCACACTTTAAAAAGGAAAAGGGGCAATTCTGCAATAGCAAACAATGAAGGTATGGGCTTTGCTGCAGACAGACCAAACAAACATATACAGAAGGAAAAACTGAAACACCACAAAGGCGTCAAGATCGTGGAAAAAGAGACCATGAAATTACTCCGTCAAACATCTACGAATGGAGGTATGAAGGTTTACAACCGAATGAAAAAAGAAAAGTTGATAAAGCTTATCGGGAAGAAGATCAACGGTAAACTTACGTGAAGAAAGGACATCAGCAAAGAATGAGTTAAAGGCACTTGCGAAGTATTCAATGTTTAGAAGGGGTTTTATGATAGTATAGGGAAACGTGAGAGAGAAAGGGGAGGTTTGGGTACCCATAAACCGGTTTAACCCTACCACTGGCTTTTGCTAGTGCCGGTACCAAGTCCGGCTATCCCGAGTTCCTATCGTTATTCATGTTTGTCTCTTGTTTTCATTATTGTTTTTCTGGTGCAGTTTGCTTGTAAATTGTGGCATATGATTGTAGTTCCTGGCCATTGTAGGTGTTTGCTGTTTTCCTGTTTTTGTAAATATCTTGAACTAATTGAAAGTTATATATTAAAGATGCTCGTATTAAAACAATATCATATCTCTGCTAACGTGCAGCACTGAACGGTGTATTTTGCACAAGTTATCGAACATTTGTTGACGCATGACATGGAAATAATTCTCAAGGTGAAATAAAGCAGCGACTCTTGAAGGTACACCTGGTAGTGCAAGTAGAATTGGTGGAAACAAACCTATGAAATGACCGGAGAAAATACCTACGACATCCACTATTTTAGACGAGCCCTTTCTACCTCACCGAGTCAACACTCCTGGAGTTAAAGATTGCATTCAATGAATGATTTATAATGGAAAAGGTCAAAGAGACTATAGTGAAGCATGATTTAAGATGGTGAATGGACATTTGGCACATTAAAACACTGGAAATTCACAATAATGCCGACCCAATCGAAACTGGCCCACATATAGGCCATCGTTAATGTCAGTGATGAGAATCATTGATACTTCTTATTGAAAAGATGCTTGCAGTTCTGCATCACGTTGGGCTTGTCGGGAATCATCCATATTACATAATCCATTTCAAGAAATGTATGGTGGGCACATGGAAAATAATGTGGCAATACTAGATGATGTCTTCGAGGAGTTTGGGTAATCTCTATGGCAGACTCTGCTCTGCACATTACTTCAAAGATGCTTAGAAACCACTGGAGGTGCAGCCATAATTAAGAAATAATTCATGGCAGGTATATGGTTATTGGAAATTTAACCATGGGCTGGGCCTTTATATTCGAATTTAACCCAGAGCGTTAGTGAGGGGTTAAATCTACAAATATAAAGGACCAGCCCATGGTTAAATGACAATAACCATATACCTGCCATGAATTATTTCAATTCTGAAATGACAGAAAAAGGAATTTTCCAATCTGAAATGACAGAAAATGGAATTTTCCATTCTGAAGCGACCTAAGAGAAGGCGGATTTCCTGCTTCCATTGCTATCTATGTCTATGAGGTCACAATACACAATCTGACGTTTTCAAACAGATGCAAGTTCAAAATTTAAACTGAAAGCAAAACAATACACATTTACGTGTCTGAATGACATAATTCAGTTAAAAACTGTTCTTAACATTTATTTTCTTCATAAACTAAGACGAACAAAATTATAAACGTTGTTTTTCATCTCGTTTACTCATATTCCGATACCTTTCGCGCATGTGCGAAATATATGGTTATCGAGTATTAATCTGGTTGAAGATTAACAAGAGCCATGTTAGAATCTTCCATCAACTGGCCAAGGCAACGACCCTTACATGGACAATTTCGAAAACATCCAGTCTTCAAAGTACCTGACCTATCTCGACGTGGATAGACCTGGAAGAGACCAAGATTATCATAGACTGCCCTAAATACCAAGAATGTGTTGCCATAGTGAATTGCAGTACAGAGTATCCATAGGAGCTATAACAAAGACTATGCTCTAGAGTAGAAGAATCTGAAGTTTACCAGGTGCATAAACTAGTGTTCTGTACAAGCGTGTTTAGTACACTTTACACTATAACTGGAAATAGGCCTGAAGCTTACCAAAGTCCATGACATCATTTGATTCAGGATATTGCAATTCGTTGATTTCTTCAAACGAAAGATCAAAATTGTGGCCAAGCAGATGCATTTCGACAGCCATCCGATTTATCACCTTATTCATGAGTACGGTGCCGCAAGCACGAGCTGTTACTTCTTGGCTCCTCATTTGCAAAGGTCCCAACATTCTCCTAAGCCTGCTGTGTCAGCCTTCATCATTTATAGAAATTTGCCCTCTTTTATCAAAATTATAAATTCTAACCCCTTGAAAATAATGAAACTCGGTGAATGTCCGTTGAACTGGATTTGCCCTCCTGTTTCGATATTATTTGTGAGGAGTACTTCTTTTGGATTGCATCTTTCCACATTATTTGATTCTAATGCTGTTGAAGATAGTTACTCATTGGAATACGTATATCGAAATTTACTGCTACTTATGCAACTTTTTTGTGTTTTGAAACCATTTGGCCGAAGGGCTGTGTTTAGATGTCCCTGAAGGTATTCACAAGCCCACTAGTCAGACTTGTCTGACATGAATAATTTACCTTGTACCTGTGTTTATAGAAATTTACCGTTTTTATCAAAATTCCCACCCCTTAAAAATACTGAGTCATAATTCCGTGTCTGTAACGATGTCCCTTGTACTGGATTTGGCCTCCTATTTCGATATTTTTGGTAATGAGTATTTCTTTTTTTACTACTTTTGGATTATAGCTTTCCACATTATTTGATTCTCATGCTTCTAAACACGTATACAGCGTAACGAAATTTACTGCTTTTTATGTAAGTTTGGCATTTTTGCATTGTGAGTATAAGCATTAAACTTTAGCACGTCCTCTAAAAGCAACGTTGACTGCTTCTCAAATCAACTCTGTTACTTCGATCAGGATGCCAAGAAAGGGAAATCTCTGTTGGGAAATTTTAGTTACCTGAAGAATGAGCTGTTCGACGCCTTTTGTTACAAATGCCAGTCAAAGCCCTTCTTGACCATCGATCCCACGAAAATTGCGGCGTCGTCTTAAAAGGGCAG
Source organism: Modiolus philippinarum (assembly GCA_002080025.1). Taxonomy (NCBI): domain Eukaryota; kingdom Metazoa; phylum Mollusca; class Bivalvia; order Mytilida; family Modiolidae; genus Modiolus; species Modiolus philippinarum. The sequence goes on from MJUU01067716.1 coordinate 379,611, forward strand.
ATGGAAATTTGGTGTGTTCTGTGTAGTCTAAGTTGAAGAATGAATCGTTTGAAAGATTTTTTTCCTAGAGAGTTTAAAAGAGCTGACCACGCTAGAAACCCGGCCCAACCTCAGCACCACTCTTTGAGTGTCGAAAGAAGTTGAAATGTTAGGGGGTTGAAGGCGGCTTCCCACTGGGGTGTTGCGTCCTGAGTACACAAGATGGTTGCTGGGAAACTTTTTTCTGTGTTTGTGGGAATGTGTTTATTGCCTAAAGCTGATATAAGAATTCCTCCGTTATAGACGTGGTGAAGAAATGTATGCGCAAAGTAATTGCCGTGAAGATTCACAGGGACCTATGATTTCTACTCAAGCCAGAAACCCCAAGCAACCAAAGCCACAGCGTAGTGTGATAGCCTCCAATGCCTGTCAATGTTTATACCCCTATCAGCAATATTAGGGAAAAAATGTGAGACCCCTCAAATGAACATTACATTCACTCCCACGTTTATGAGAATGTTGAAGCTACATGGCTAGTGCCGAAGAATTGAGGAATTCAACCGGAGCCAGTAATTCCCCTAACCACTACCCTCTGGTACCACCCTTGACCAGCGAGTGACCTAGTATTTCCACTACCAGCTCATGACTCCAAACGCTTACCACACGTTTTGGTGAGATCGGGAAACGAGTCTGTTGTATAATGAAAGGGGGAAATCCAAACTCACGGCAATACATATCCATCATATGATATTTGGCAATCCACTGTGACGTCGATAATATTTCCGTTGGTAAGGTGTTCCACAAAGGACCGCTGCTGGTGGTTATCAATGACTCATTGAACAATCTAGTCCACATTCGATTTCATAGCCGTCCCAACAATTACTACCTGATAGACTGACGTCTTGTTGCAAAAACTGATATGAGTAATGGTCTCTTTCCACAAGGACAGGAGTAATAATCAGACATACAACGCCACTTTGTTTTGCCAATGTCGGTTGTGGAACATATATCCTCAACTCTGGGCGCTTACTCGCTGTAGACTACAATGTTAGCATCATATAGCAATATACTGTGCCTAAGTTGTATTCAACTTGTCTTGCCTTGTCTTGTCTCACTCATAGCAAGGTCACTAGATTGACCAAGCGGTTCGCTATTGTGCACAAGATATTTTTTTTACAGCGAGGAGAGTTTGCATAACAACTTCGAGGTCAATTCCTCCAACTTTCATATCCCTCTTTGTCACTGCAAGCAACCAGTTGCTGATCGAATGACACCGTGAACTTTCAGATTCGTACAGACCTCGAGTGCAATGAGTCTACTGAAGCATTTTCACTAATAATCTTCGAAAGGATCCTCCTGTTTTAATCTGATGACCAGCGAGATAAAAGAAGTGGGTCATCAGAGTGAACCCGCCAAAACATAACGCCTTATCTTAGAATTTGTAGCAAAAAAAAATGACACATTAAAAACAACTACTGTTTGCCACCACCCCATTGGGGTGTGTGCAGTTGTGGTGGAGTGCAAAGACTAGCAGCTATTGCATATGCCTCACCTGTAAATAAATGGACAATTAATTTTGGACACGGAATTTCGACAACACAGGGCCTAAGCAGGAGTTTTGTTCTTTGTTTGCCAAAGACTCATGACCTGTTTCAACCAACTCTGAAATGGCGTGAAGACAAAAACTGTTTGGTGGCTTTGTTAAACGTGGAGACTTACTACTCAACCCAAAAGTTCATCAAGCCAGACACACCTTACACTACCTGCATGGCGCCAGCAATAAACTTACGCTACCTAGCCTAGGGCGAGTTCCACTGCTTTCCCATCACCAACGACCGCGATAACATTAGCGAGGAGATTCAGCGACAGCCGCGGCGCAATGCGCTCAAGAATTAGATCATCATCGATGCCGATCGAGTGACTCTGAGAGCAACACTGATATCTTTCCAAATCTGGAATGAACTCACAAAATAATTGCCTTTCTTTTCCATCATTTCGAAATATTTAAAACAGATCTCCTTCATGACTAAGGGAATGTGAAAATTTAATTCAAAATCTGAGGATGTCATGGTATTTCAACACTGACTGCACAAGCATGGGCTATATCGAAATGAGAAACAAATTTTAAAAACTTAGCAAGAATGCTAGTATTTTGGCCTAATAAGGTCTTTTTATCACAGGATGATAAAAAGTAAGAAGTGGTTCAGGAATCCTGAGTAATATTTTGTCAAATGATAATCAAATACCTAAGAACAAAACTATTGTCTTCTCACTAATAAGAATGCAGGTAACAATATTTGTACAATGCTCAACACAATACTTGCACAAAAATATGACTAGAATTGTTGACAATACATGTATAAAAGGATTGTGATGATCCATAAACAGGTACCGACATTTACCCTTGCATTTATTTCATTCAGCATTTTTCGAATGCATCAAATATTCTCTAAACTGTAAATAAAAGGTCATTTGTTATATACCATTAAGAAATACACTATCATAACAAACTAAATTCAAGTGCATTTTCATACTTTGGGATGAACGATTCAGTCACTGCTCGCCACTTGAAATCATTTTTGACAGAAATTTCGTTGCATAGCACGTCAAGAACCAAACTAAACTATCTGTAATTTATAAGTGGAAATAATAAAAAAAAATGATTGGTTCTCTCTGTCCTTCCAGTAATTCGGATCCATGTTCTCAAACGCTGTAAAATGGCTGAAATTGACTAAAAAGGCTATGTTTGACTTCTAATATGCTAGGAACATACATGTGTGGCATATTTCAATTTTACATGATTTCTAGGAAATACACGTACCAGAGACCGCCTTACACATTTTTCAACAACATTTGATGTACACAACATGAGCAAAATATACATACAAAAAGTAAAAGGAAAACGAAAAAGGTAGTACTTACGGAGCTGGGTAGGTTCCCTCTTTAAATAGATTTTAAGGAGTTTTTGTTCTAGCACAGGACCAAGGTGTGTGAATGTAACATCTGCAAAAAAAAGTAAAATTTGTTATAGTTCGGGGTCCTTGGTTCGCAATTCTTAACCTTATTAAGCCTCCCAAATGAAGTTTGGGGGGACTTATTGTTTTCATTCCCTCTTCTGGACTTGAACTTTCCATTGAACTTGTCTGCGCGTTTTTTCTCCGAAAATATTCGTTCAAACTTTATGAAACTTCACAGGCTGAAGGATCCTATCCCAAGTAGTGCAGTTAGGTTTTGAATTTTTTTAGTGGTCACCGTTGCCATGGAAACAGCAAAATGCTGGAAAATCACATTTACCTCTTGTTCTTATTCTCACAGTAAGTTGAGAGAGAGACATTTGATTACGGAGATTAGCAACTCGATATAATCAAACGAATCATCGCGGCCACTAAAGAAAAACGCTCAGTTTTAAAACTGCATAACTCACTGAAATTGAATAGAGATATCGAAATAATATTTTCAATGAGTGAAATGGCAATGTTTCATCTTTTATAAGATCTATCATTTTAAAATTCTACTTTGTATTAGAAAAAAGTAGTGTTTGACATATCACATCATATCAAAACACAAAATAACAAAATTTATCAAATTCAACGGATATTTTAAATTCAATGTGTTAAATCGTCATAAAAAGGTTATTTTTGAGATATCGAAAAATAATTACAATAAGCGATATGGGAATCATTTTGGAATCAAATGAGATTTGTACATTTTTACAATAAAAATTGTAGGAGATTTCCCTTTCTTGGCATCCTGATCAAAGTAACAGATGAAATTAAAAAAGTGTTCCCATTTGTAGCCGCTCCAGTGGCCGCTTATTGTTCTTTATGTCATAACTGAGTCACTGTCTTGTAACCTGTACGGCAAATTCTGTTGAGTTTTGATGGCGGATCATCCGAGCCCAAAAGTTGGCTTATTGATGGCGGATCATCCGAGCCCAAAAGGTTGACACCTCATTTTTCTACATTTTCACTCACTTGCCCTCATTTTGCGTTAAGTTTAGTTACTGTACAGAACCCGGATATAATGGGGAGTCTCCACACCAAGCGCCATAGACCAACGTTCACATATAAACTTGTATTTTATATCCAAACTGAGAGTTCGAAGTGCTTTGAAAAATCGAAGCGAAATTTTCATGTTTGACTGAACTTTACAGCGAGTCATTCCACTTTTCCAAACAAAAGTGGATTTTTATAGTCTATTTTTGATCAGCACACTCGGAAACTATAATATTACCTGTAAATACCTGTAAAATGCTTTGTCAAAAAACTGCGGTGTACGGCCAAATGTTTACATTTTTCCCTCGATTACGGTTGAGTCATTGTACGGTCGAGTCAAAATTTACAAATTCCTTAAGAAGTGTGCATGCAGTCGAGTCATTTACAATTGGTCAACATTACCTATGTTTCTTTTGGATATCAGTAGATTCGATGGATACTTGTCATAATCTGAACAGTTTAAAGACGACCTTTTTACTTGAAAGGAAGGCTTGTTTGTATTTTCCAAAAATATATCTCAATCCTGAATTTTGAGAAAAAAGCAAAATGCGTTCAAAGACTAACTAACAGTTTCGCTCATGGCGAATACTGAAAATATCTTCATACTAGAACAGAACACCAAACAACTTCTTTTCAACTACTGTTTGTCACTTACAACACAGACATAGATACCGACATTACGTATATAAAATCATAAAGTCAGCACATGAACAACTTGTGGTTCAGCTGATCTATGTAGAATCTGAACCTAAACATAAATGAATAGCGAAACTTGTGATCCTGGCTTTAATGTCAATTGTTTCGTGATATTCGAATAACTGGCGATTCCACCAAATATTCCAGCAAATATTCGAAAAAAGTCCTTTTTATGACCTCGACCAGAGAAGTATAAACATGTCTCTGAATATACTTAGTCACTGCTAATATAGGAAATCACACATTTTGCGACATTTACTTATCACATATTTTTTTTATTAAAATACACACCTTTCATGTTAGTAAAATGTTACTTTGTAAATCAACAAATAACATAACAAACATGAGACAGATGCAAATGAAAATTGCATAACCAGAAAAGCATGTCTATATTATGATGAACTATATAATTTAGCACTTCTGCTTCAAAAGATACATGAAGTTTAGGTTTGACAGACGAAGGAAGTATAGACAAACGGACAGGCAACAACTTTTAAGCTTTATCACATGCCAATTGTAAAAACAAATCCGTTGAAGAAGATATCAATTTCTTCTCAATTATGGGAACAGATGAAAGTCGTTGATTGACAAGAATTCGCCAACTGCCCTGTCTTATCAGGAGTCCGTCAGGGTTCAGTACTGGACGATTGCCTCTTCTTAATATATATCGACATTATCAAGAAAAACGTGTCTCTTCGCACACCGTACCATCGTCTTTTTACAATCAACTTACAATTTGACTGTAATGCTATTCAATCTGATCTAGACGAAATCTGAAAATGCAAAGAGTGGTTAACGTCCTTCAACACGGAAATCATTCACATATCTAGGAAAAGAAAACCAGTACATTTTGAATATTCTCTCCATAACAAAATTCTTAAATTAGTGGACAAAGTATCATTTGATCTAACCATTACCAAATATTTATCCAGAAATAGTCACAAAAATAATATTACAAACAAGGCAAATAACACTTTTAGATTCATCAAGCATGGTATAAAAACCAACAATCTCAAGAACAAGGAACTAGCATATAGCACCTATGTAAGGCTTCAATTAGAATACTGTTACATAGTTTGGGATTCTTGGCAACAAATGTATGTTCACAAATTAAAAAAGTTCAAATAAGGTCAGCGTAAGGTACACACTAAATCAACACAACTACCAATACTGTGTTACCAAAATGTTACAACAACTTAACTTGTCTGCCTTACAACAGCCTAAACGATTTCTCTTCAATCAATTGTAGAATAAGAAACAACCGGGTTAATATAAACTGTCAAATTAACCTCATTCCATCATGAGATCATAAATGTATGCTGTCATATTCACCAAGAAATTACCACCCCTCATCCTTCTTTCCTCGCACCATAAGACCTATCATCATGGACTGCAACCAATCATCTACATTTAACTAAATTCTTCGTTTTTTCAGAAATGTAAAAAAATATCACTTGCAAGCATTCTTGCACAAAAAATGTTTTTCCCAAATGTGTCTTCTAGTATATTCAACATATTGAGTAAAATGAGTATCCCGTAGATATAGATGTATTGAGGGAGTGGGTTTGGTGTTCTGAAATTTACTGCTTTTTTTCTGCAACTTCGGTATTTTTGTATCTTGTAAGCAAATATTTTATTCATTATTTTGAATGAAACTTTCAGTTAATTGTGTTTTTTTTCTGAAAATTCAGTATCAAATTATATATTTAGAAATACAAACAAGCGTTCCCTTCAAATTAAAAGGTCGGTCTGTAAACTCTTGAGTAAATGACATGTATTTATTCAATGTCTTTAAATATATTCTACTGATATGCAACAATAACGGGTAATATATTGACCAATTGACTCAACTGCATGCACACTTCTTATGGAGTTTGTAAATTTGGACTCGACCGCACAATGACTCAACTGTAATCGAGGGCCGAAAAATGTAAACATTTGGTGGTGACACGGCCGTACGCCGCAGTTTTTTGATAAATGGTGAATAAAAGGATATGGAGTAAATGCACATGAGACAAAGTCTCTACAAATACATGGTAAAAACAAGCAAAGGAACAACGCTTTTATTGTTGTTCTTCATCTTGAAGTCACCATGAAGTCACCAATGATAAAGCACTTTACAGGTATTTACAGGTAAAATTATTGTTTCCGAGTATGCTGATCAAAATGTTTGGTACAACAATAGACTATAAACATCCACTTTTGTTTGGAAAAGTGGAATGACTCGCTGTAAAGTTCAATCAAACATGAAAATTTCGCTTCGATTTTTCAAAGCACTTCGGACTCTCAGTTTGGACATAAAATACAAGTTTATATGTGAACGTTGGTCTATGACGCTTGGTGTGGAGACTCCCCATTATATTTGAGTTCTGAACAGTAACACAACTTAACGCAAAACGAGGGCAAGTGAGTGAAAATGTAGAAAAATTAGGTGTCTTCCTAATTGGGCTCCGATGATCCGCCATCAACAGAATTTGCCGTACAGGTTACAAGACAGTGTGAGTAGTTAACTAGTTTCCAATTGAGACAAGGTATTCAGAATATTTTTGCATGCTTCGTAGTAATTAACAAAGTTTTACTAAACTTGATACAAGGGTGAATATAAAAAAAAATCCGCGGTTTTGTTGAGTCTTTGTCCGATAACGGACTCGAATTTTAGTTTGTTTTCATTTCCGACAAAATGCGCATGCGCATATGATTTGAGTTTCACATGTTGTGGCGGTTAGTCGACAAAATCAAACAGCAGTCCATTTAAAGGTTGTTCTTCTTGTCCATTTAATTATCAGACATCTACAGGGTTGTGCATTAATACAGAGTATATTTGCAATGTAAAATGTCGGTGAATATATGCATGAAATGTGTAGTTTTGCCTTATGGTCCTGCACATCGCGGCTTCATTCCGAGCGACGAAGACGGGAGCCCTCTGGTAATCATTTTCTGCATCATTCGCCATGTCAGTTAAGTTTCTGTACTTTTCAAAAAGTTACATGTCTCAGCAAATCTCCAGCATCAGGAAAGATGTTTGACACCAAGGAAAATTATGATTAAGCACCCCTTTTGGGATTTGAACCTGGAGATGTTTTTTTGATATACACCGATTGCGCATTTGCGGGATCACTCATTATTTTAGCCAAACAAGGAGTAATCTGGTACAAAACAGATTCCAAGACGCTGATAGACGAAGATAGTAATTTCTTCATTTCCATTCAAGTTTTTGTTTTTTGTGGGTTGGAAATGTTCCTCGTGGATTTCATTGTCAGTTGAAAACGATGTTTTACCTATATGTTGAATAACAACGTAAGATTCGTTGGTAGAAAATATCTGTCCCTTGCTCCAACATTGGATTACGTCATTTTTCCTCCGGTTGACCCCAGATGACCTCGTCGAAATGAAGAGTCAAATCCGGAATGGAAAAGATATTCAATCCATGTAAACGTCGTTTTCGAGATCCTTTCATTCCCGGAATGAAGTGCCATCTTTTAAGACGTTCCCGTCATTTTCAGGTTCACATACATTTCCGGTTTATTGCATCTCCAACACACACTTTGAAAATTCGTCTAAGAAATGCTATCTAATTTGTAAATTAAGGGAATTTTACTATTCCTTGTGAAGATGAGTATTTGTTTTAAATGACGTGATTTTTATTTGAACATTTTCAAAGACATTTGTTCCAGTTAAATCGACGCAAATGAGACGAAATTCAAGTTCACTTCCAAACATGAAAATCTTGTGTTATTCTGCAGACAGTGCAATCGTGTTACCGCGGTTCTTAACTTCAAGCTTCGCAATAAAAAAGAATGAAAATTTAACCACTGTTTACAACATTCTGTAAGTAGAACTTGTCAAATAAGATATTGTTATTTACAGCAAGTACGAAGCGGAAGACGTCAAGCACCGCAACGTCACTATTATCACGTGACAAANAGCTTAGATCTGTATCTCGAAAACGACGTATTGCCAGCCTCCGAATCCCTTATCAACCATGTAATATGACAATAGGAACAACCTATGGAAGGGCGTCAAGAGGAAAATCACACTTCATAAATTCTGGAAGGTCACAATTAATTTGAAAATGTCATATTTCATAAGTTCAGGAATGTCACAATTAATTTTCTGTAAATGTTGCATTTCATAAGTTGAGGATCGTCATACTTAATTTTGTAAAACCTACAATGACACCTAATGTCGTCTGCTACATGTTATCCCATTGGTCATTTTTGGATACGAAGATAAAGCTATCTAAATTTTGATATCAATACAGTACATGTAGGTTGTATTCAAAAAGTTTTCCAATGAAAAATATTGCTTTTTTATCTAATTAATATTTTTATACTGCATACCTTCTCAACTACATCATGAATACGAAACAACTGAAAAACTAGGCAGATTTTCTTGATCAGTGTATCAAGTCCTATCATTAAAAACATGTACAACCTCTCTACATATAGAAGGGCTTGACGCCCTTTATAATTCTATTCAGGAAATTTTTATCAAGTACCCCCACCTCGTTCCGGATAACATAACGTTTGAAGTTGGAAACGTACAATATCAGCGATTGTGGAATCGAAGGAGGACATATTCTCCTTCAAGAATCCGTAAAAATATTGAATTGGACTTGCCTGGTATGGAAATGACAGCTCCTTCTTCTTATTCTTCTTCTGCCATTTATGGGTTGACAGACTCCTAGTTGGAGTGTGAAATATCCCGGAACTTGTGCGCAATGTTCATTGAAGTGGGACTTAGAATAGCCAAATGTCACAACTAAGTTTTGTATAATATTATACATGTTTCGATTTTTACTATCCTTCTTTCCGATTGTGGCTTCAAGATTCCTTCATTTACGCCATTTTGTTGTTCAGAAGTTCGATCATGTGATCGATATTTTTAGAAGGCACGCACTATAGTCTTTTTCGTAGTACATTTTTTCCTTCTCTGCAATGTACAAAGAGCTACAAATTTACCACGAAAAAGTCTATAGCACGTTCTGTTGATCATGTGACCGAACTTCTGAACAACAAAATAGCGTAAACGAAAGTTTCAAGTGTAGAAACTATGAAATATCCCTTTTATGCCTTTATTCAAAGTTCAAGCATATCTCTTCTCATTGACCTGGTGCCATTTTGAATATAGAAATTGTCAGATGATAAAATTAAGTTGAAAATTGTACATGCAAAAGACACGTTTTTTTACCATACCTTTTCCGGTTAAATATGCGGAACTTAAAAGAAAACACCCGAATTTGGTTTCAGATGTTAAGAGATCATTCGGTTCGTCACATGGCAATATAAAAAATAAAAAATAAAAATAAAATGTCCGATCAGTAAAAGATAAATATAGGATGATAAAAGTAGCTTTGTAAAAGACAGATAATACGGTCTACCTGTTCCTTCTTCGTTATTTCACACTGGCTAATTTATCAGGTGATAAATTTAACCGGTGATTTTCCTACTGTTTTGCCTTTTGAGGTACGTTGTTGGTACCCAGGCCATGGTCCATGCAATTTGAAAAGAATTTCAAAAGATGCATGTTAAACTATCGTTTTTGTCTCGCCCGCGACGAAAGGCACGGAAAGCGAGACATGTGTACAAAGTATGACGACGGCGGCGGCGTAAACTTTCATGTTAAGTTTTTGTGATTAGGTCATTTTCTCAGTAACTATAAATGGTAGGTCAATGATATTTGGTATATAGGTTGGTCTTAGGTAGTACATGACAGTCTGTCATGAGGCTTTTTTCCTTGACCTCAATTTCACGGTCTAGTGAGCATGTTAAGTTTTTGTGATTAGGTCATTTTCTCAGTAACTGTATAAGTGGTAGGTCAATGATATTTGGTATATAGGTTGGTCTTAGGTAGTACATGACAGTCTGTCATATGGCTTTTGTCCTTGACCTCAATTTCACGGTCTAGTGAGCATGATAAGTTTTTGTGATTAGGTCATTTTCTCAGTAACTATAAGTGGTAGGTCAATGATATTTGGTATATAGGTTGGTCTTGACTAGTACATGACAGTCTGCTATATGTTTTTTGTCTGTGACCTCAATTTCACGGTCCAATGAACTTGTTAAGTTTTTGTGCTTAGTTTAGTTTCTCAGTAACTATAAGTGGTAGGTCAATGATATTTGGTATGTAGGTTGGTCTTA
>MJUU01067717.1:0-47876 GCA_002080025.1 Modiolus philippinarum
GTTTTCAGAGTGGGGCCAAAAATGGCCCTTACTGTCCCCACTCCTTTAATCAGTTTTGACATATTTTGGGCCATTTTTGGGTAAAATATGGATTTTTAACATCAAGTTTTCTCTCAAAGTTACCAGATTGTTTAATATCATGAGTCTTAAGAAATATCACTAATAAAAAGCATAGGTCCGTTTTGATATTAGAAAGTTTTGTAAGAAAATGTTGCTTTTAGTGGTCAAATTCGAGACTTCGCTAAATCTGTAAAAATCTCGATTTTTCAAAATTCCCATCAACTACACAGTCAAACCTCACCATTTTTGTTAAAATAGTTGGCCAATTCTATCCCTAAGATTTTAGAAAAGAAATTTTATGAATAAGATAAGTACTTTTCTTGAAAAATTATTTTTATCACCCCTACCCCAAATCGGCTAAATGGTCGGATCAATGGTCAAATTTGGCCAAAAATTAAAATTTTCCATTTCTCGAAAACTACTGGTCATATGTGCATGATTCTTTGGAATAGTTTGGGAGGGTCCTTATATGATAGAAATCATTTTAAAAATGTCACTCATAATGCAAGTTTTAAGAAGATTTCATAAACGATATTTGAACGAGGCTGAAACCTAAGGAGAATACATCCTTAAATAACAAAATACCAAAGTTCCTGTGAATTTATTTTCTGCAAATGCGCATTTCGACAACTTATGTCTCTTCAGTGCAGATAAAAATCAAAATTGTATAAAAGTTCACAGTACCGTTTTTCACAATGTTAGGAAAACTACTAAAAGGGTCTTTATTTTCCTAAATTCTGAACGTCAAACAGAAAGAATTACCTCCATTTACAAAAATCTGACTTTCATTTAATTATGATATTTTTATGATGCCATTCAAAACGTAGACATTTTAGCGTAGGCACTTTAAAGTATTTCATAAAAGGAGTGCAGTTTCACGAAAACGTGAATATTTAATTTCTACAAATGATAATATTCTTAATCTTTTGTTATATTTATACCTATCAAAACAAGTAATTTGTGCAGCAAAAGAAGTTATCTGTCCCTATCCCAGGTCTACTACCTTCAATTGGCTTCTACAAAATAACTTTAGAATGCCTGTATGCATTTGAATGAACTTGGAGAGATTTAAACTTCACAGGTAAAAAGATTCCTTTTGGGGGGGGGATCAGAAGATCATAGACCAATGTTATGTACTTAAAAATAGGGGGAATGACAAAATTACTGAACTTATAAATAGATTTTAGTCTGAAATCGTTTCCAGAGCATAACTTAAAATGCCCAATGGATTTGAATTAAAGTTATTTCAGTAAAGCTAAGGAAGACAAATTGAGGAGCCAGTACGTCAAAAGTGAAGGTAACATTGCTTACAGAAACGGCGACTTTAAGCTGAAATTGGTTTTCGTAGCATGATTATAGAATTCTTGTGTGGATATTGATAAAATTCAATAGATTAAAGCATTGGAAACTAAGAAAGATACATTTTGATATTTTAGGTCACTACCGCAGAGGTCAAATCACATGAAATAACATTATTTAGAATTTCAGCCGAAGCATTAGTTTAGAATGTCTTTATCGATTTGAATGAATGTTTCTCGGACGAAAGATTCAAAAATATGGAAAATGATGAATGAAAGGATATGGAGTAAATGTACATGAGACAAAGTCTCTACAAATACATGGTAAATAAAAGCAAAGGAACAACGCTTTTATTGTTGTTCTTCATCTTGAAGTCCCCATGAGGCCTTCAACAAAAGCCTCAGACATAAGACAGACAACCAATGTATCGACAGTAACTAAAGTTGAACGTCGCATACAGTACAGAAATAAATATTGATTGTTAATTCCTACCTTTGATTTTTATCTAAAAAAAGATTTAATTTCTCATCTGCACATCATGCCTTTCTGTGATCAATTGGGAGAGAAAAGTATCTTATTTGTGAGTATTTCTCACGTTTTGCCTAGTTGCTAATAATAAGAAAGTTTATTTTGATGATTGTTTTCAAGATTATTTAAATGTATTTAACTTAAAATGTTGCATGATTAATCATCGTTATGTTTAATTAATTATGCAGACAAATACTTTAGTAACATTTCTAACCGCAAACAACGTTTTTTTTTCAGTTTAAATAAAAACGGGAAATGTTCAGTCTGGTTCACAATTTACTATCTTTTATGGAAAAATAACGCGCCTATAATGCACCAAAGCAGATACTGTTCATATGCATATTTCTATAGTTTAAATTCTTGAAGTACATGTAGGAGGCAATAAAAGTAACAATAATAGCGAGACGTGAACCATTACAAAGACCGGTTAAGGTGGATCGGTGGTATTCCGCCATTTTGTTTCATTTTTCATGCTTTGATAGGTATTTTTCATTGAAGAAAAAGCAAACCTTTGGACAAATCTGTACAATATTTCGCTTAAATCTCAAATAATGGGCCCATTTCTCTAAGTCTAGCATAAATTTTTGACGAAAGATTCAGAATAATATTTATGCTTTCAAATTATTTCAAATGAAGAGGTAACTAAAAAAATTTTTATCAAGAAATTTTGATTTTATGAAATAATTACATAATAAGGTCCATGATCCACATTTTAGCTACCTAGCTTTGCCAGGGTGAGTTTCTGCCATCACTTTCCGTCCGGCGTCCGTCTTCCGTCATAAACGGTTTTTAAAATACCTTCTCTAAAATCGCTGGAGGGATTGGTTTGAAACTTCATAGTAATCATCTATGACATGTTCCCTACAAACGATCCTCATTTTTTTATGATCCGATGAAAAAATGGCTGCTGTGGATAAAAATAGAACATAGGGGTAAATTTCAGTTTTTGGTAAATAACTGGAACACCATTACAGAACAATAACCTCTAAACAAATACCATAAAATGAACGACGCCATCTTAAAATATAGTCAACTTATACACAAAGACACTTAAATGAACCCAGATTCAACGCCATACCATAATGGACAACGCCGTCTCAAAATGTTAAATTTGAATATTAGAAAAATTAAAACAAGTTTACTCTTGAGCTCGCAAGTCACAGAGAACGCTCTCTTTCTGTCGCATGTGTTTCCAGGCAGTATATTATGTTAGATCAACAGAATACTGCTGCTAGAAATAAGCATCATGGGGTCTTGAAACAGCGTTTAGTAAGATTAAAAGACGGACGTCGACCCGTTTTATCTGAGAAAATCTCCAAATCAATAACAAATTATTCCCTAGATGAGAGAACCAAACGGTGACCCAGACGTATCCAGTTCAAGAATTGAGCTGAAAGATGTATTGAAAGGTACTCAAGTGTTATTCATCCGCGCAAATGGACCAGAAACGTGTGAGTAGAGGAAAGTAAGTGAGAACTGAAAACAAGAATAATAATGGCGACATTGGAAATATCAAGAAACAACGACATCATATAAGTAAGGCACAGACTGTTTTTGTTAGATGAACTAAACATTATTTCAACAACAGAGCTTTGAACTAAAAATAATATATTTTACAAGACTTCTTTGATATTAAGAACTTTCATAAATATCATTTGTGCATAAATACTGAAGTTATTGTAAATTTAGTTCCTGCATGGGTGAGATCAGCTGAACCGGTAGAATTTCAATGAAGTAAGCCGGTCTTCAAGGGTGATATATATATAAAAACTGTCAAGAGTGGGTGGTGAACATTCAAGGCAAGATGAACTATATCAAGGAAAATTTTAGGTCATATGACAAGAGCAATAGGTACAATCAAAGGGAAGTCACTAATGTCACTAAACATGACCATACCATTGACTCATTTGTTGTAATAAAAAGCAAGGATTCTTCTCTAATATCATTTACAATAATCATAGTTCCTGGACTTGTGATGACATGATTTAGGCACTGAATTTTTTGCTGGACAATATTTTTGTTCGTTTTGGCAACATCGTTTATCGACAGGTCATTGGAATTCCCATGGGTACAAACTGTGCACCTCTCATTGCAGATCTTTTTCTGTTCTGTTACGAAAACTACAGAATGGAACTGTACAAAACAGTGATCAACTTATTTCAATTTTCAACGATAACAGCAGGTACATCGACGATATCCTTACTATTGACAATCCCCAGTTTTTAGATTATGTCGACTTCATATATCCACAAGAACTGAAACTTAATAAAGCAAACAATGATTCTTAATACTGTCCATTTCTCGATCTTACTATCATCGTTGACTCTGGCAAAATTAAAACTAAAATTTATGATAAAAAGGATGATTTTGATTTCACAATTACTAATTTCCTTTTTCTTGATGGCGACGTTCCTGTAGCTCCATCATACGGGGTGTATATAACACAACTAGTACGATTCGCACACGTCTGTTCTACTCTTGACAACTTTAATGAGCGTAACCTTACTATCACATCCAAACTTTTACAACAAGGTTACAGATTTCATAAATTGATTAACACATTAAAGAAGTTTTATAGAATATATGAAGATTTGATTTCTAAATATGGTGCGACTCACAAACAGCTTATTCCTCAGGGCATTTCTCACCCTCGTTTTTATGGAAATGTTGTTAAAAAATGTCAAAAACTGATAAAAAAAAATCCAGGAAAACTGGAAAGTAACTTGCATTCTTTATGGGGGATATTGACAGGATTTTCTCCATGATTCCGTTAAATTGGCTTTGGGATCCAATGACCTCAAGATATTACAGGTATACTGGCCTCTCACTGATACTGCCGATGTCTACTGAAAATCTATGATGATTCTTTACCAAACCCCTCGGGGAGTTTTGAGTTTGATCTTTATTCCGTAGTGCGACAGCGGCGAGCACTCCTCGACCCATCTTTCTAAATTACGTTTTGTCTTTTTCTTTCCTTCTCAAGATTGTGGTCTTGGAGTTAGTAGTCTACCTGTATTGGGTTTTATTTGTATGTTTTATTATACTATAGGGAAACGGGATAGAGAAAGGGGAGGTTTGGTTGCCCATAAACCGGTTTAACCCTACCGCTAGCTTTTGCTAGTGCCGGTACCAAGTCCGGCTATCCCGAGTTCCCATCGTTGTCCATGTTTGTTTTTTTGTCATTTTATTGTTTTTCTTGTGCGGTTCCCTGGTGGATTGTGGCATGTGATTGTGGTTTTCGGCCATTGTAGGTGTTTCCTGTTATCTTTCTTATATTAATCAATAAAGGAGATACTCGACTGAAGTTACGTGTGGAGTTTGCTAAGATTTTTTTTAACATCTTTTTCCTTCATGGTGCACTTCCAACATTCGACTGCAGCTGAAGTCTTCTCGCTTTCGGTAGAGTTGAGTCCGATAGACGTTTTTATCTTGGTGCAACTGCTAGACCTCAATTTTTTAGAACACCACCCTTTTGTCTTACTATGAATGATTTATGGAAGGTTCTTTACTAAGATTGCTCATTTTGTTCCGTTCCCATTACAATGTCAGCCAACGACAAACATAGTTTTATATTAGACCCTATTGGAATATCACCTTTTTCATCATATGCCCTGAAATCATTAAAGGTAATATTAGATTGCTGTATTGGAAAGATGTATGTAGTGTCCTTTACAAAGATTGCTCTTTCAGTCTTATCCAACGAAAACATGGCTGCCAGCGTTGCACCCTATAAGAAAATCCCAATTTGATCATCCCTCCAATACCACGAGAGCAAATTCAACAAACTTTACAGGAATGATGTATGGAAGGTCCTTTACAAAGATTACTCATTTAGTTCATATCCACCGGCATGAAACCTCGTTTAACTTTGGACCCTAAGGGAAAACATAATTTGAATTATCTGCTCTGAAACTATTGAAGGAAATTTGATTAAACTGTACTGAAATAAAGCAACGAAGGTCCTTAACAAAAAATAAAGATTGCTGATCTTATTCCTATTCGACAAAAAACATAGCCGCCCAGCACGGAACATTATTTATTTAACATTGGCCAAACGGGAATTTCATTTTCCATATTTTCAGTATCCAAAATGAAAGTGGACATTTCAGCTAGATTCCCGTCTACCCGGATTTGACTACCGACTTTGACATTTTCCTGGATTGACCCACTGACTTTGTGACGGGTGTTGTTAACAGAGAAGGACATGCTTACCCTTCCGGAGCACCTGATGTCACTCTCAGTTTCACTGGAGTTCACAATGTGAGTTCTTTGTTGTGAATGTATGATTTCTGTTTCTGTGCTTTTTGTCTGTCTAGCGTCGTTGTTTTGTGTCTGGCGTCGTTGTTTTCTATGTTCTCGTTTTGGCCATGCCTTTGGACTTCGAATTTTGTAAATTTCACCCCTTTGTTCCTTCGGTATTCTACTTCCGTTGTTCCTCTGAAAACTACTTAAGCAAATTCAATCAAACATTACAGAACTTACAGAAATGATATAAGGAAAATCATTTTAAAAGATTGCCCATTTCCTTTCAATCCAACAACAAACAAAATCGCCAGGGTGAACTTAGTTTAACATGTGACTTATTTGAAAAACATCATCTTCACTATCTGCTCTGAAAGGATTGAAGCAAATTTGTCTAAACTTTACTTGAATGATATAGTATAGGTCCTTTACAGAGATTGCTTATTCTGTTCTGATTCGACAACAAATGGCCGACATCATGGAACGTTGTTAAACATTCGACCCTATTGGAAAATCATATATTGTATTAACTTGTATAAAACCGCTGAAAAAAAAACAAGCCAAACTTAACAAGAATGATGTTTTAGAGTTCCTTCACATTTTTTCTTTTTATCTCAACATGATCGACAGAAAATATTGTTACCAGCATAGAACATATCTTTGGAAACTATGAGAAAATCGCCATTTCATCATTTGCTCTAAAACTACTGAAGCAAACTTAAATTATGGTATTGGAATGATGGATGAAGGGTCTTCAAAAAATTTTGCTCATTTCGACCACATTCGACTTAAAACACTGCTGCCATCATGACTTCTTCTGTGTAAACATATATATAGATTAATTTGAGCATATGGGTTATCTTTTTTTTTTTCAGATGATAAAAAATTGGGAAATCATTTAAGCGTTAAAGAATATAATCTGATTCTCTCAATAAACATTTTTAAAAATTAATAGCATGAATTAAAAAAAATAGCCCAAAGGGACAGTTTGAGATATTACCACCACTGAGCGTCCATAGTACTTTAATTTTTCACATTTTCATTTTCTGGAACTCTCGGATCCGACAAAACACATTGCTGCCAGCGCAGAACTTATGTTTAATGTTGTTACGATATAAAAAGACATTGAATATAGTTTAATATCAGACCCTAAGGGAATTTCATCATTTTCATCATTTGCTCTGATTCTATAAAAGCAAATTTTAGTAAACTATATTGGAATGATGTAGGGAAGTTTCTATGAATGATATTTTTGAAGTTGCAACCCTTTACAAGAACTGCTCTTTTTATTTTAACCTGACAAAGGACATCCCTGCCAGTGTTGAACATATAGTTGACATAGTTTAACATTTGACCCAATGGGAAAATCATCACTTCGGCATATACTCTGAAAACATTGAAGAAAAATTACTTTAATAGAATTATGTAAATGTATGGAGGGTCTCTCTTTTAAATTGGATATGACAAACAAAGGCCAAAAATAGAGAACTCAGCCCAACATTAGACATCATTTCTGGTCATCAGCATAGGGATGGCGTAGAGCTTAATTGTCAGGCAAGCAATATAGACTCACTTTCTGAGCGTTTAGTTCATAACCATGAGCACTGAATCCTTCTGCATCGACTTCAATAAGCGGATTCAGCAAGAGGCACACTAATAGATATAAGAATTTTTTCTTACCATTTTGTTATCATTATTGCATGTTTGTACTCTTTCTTTGTTATTATTATTTTTTTATACTCTTGTATGAGTATGCGTGTCTTGTATTGTATTGTTCAAACACTTTCATGCTCAGTTTTGGGCCCAAAATTGGTAATAAAATATTTACTTACTTACTTACTAAGAACGACAGGTTTACGAAGTGCTACAATCAAGTGAATTCCATTTCAATCAACAGATTTCTTGGGAACAGCGACATCAACTATTGTAGATTGTGGGTGTACTTGAAAACGTTGGTGCGTTTGCCTACTTTAATGTTGCAGTAACGGTCATTATATACCATCAACCGTCTCCGTATGATACCGCAAACCTCAGATTCTACTCACCCGCACTGGTGTTGGGCTCTTCTTGAAGTGCATTAAGCAACTCTACGGTGAATCTTGCCTGGTCTTGGGGCCAAACAGCACATCCAAAAACATTCACCTTTTCGACATGCTCATGGCAATAAATTGGTGAAGACATGGACGTCAGCCTCGATACATACAAAATCTAGTTAAGAAATTCAGAGATATAAACATTTATTATTAGCTGACCAACTAAGGATGTCTCTATCCTCCTTTTCGTATGTTCTTTGAACAGTCTGTTCTTTACCAGTTGTATATTACGAGTTGCAAAATGGGATCTGCATAGACCGGTGTTGGTGCTGTAGCATCAATCCGTAGGTTCCTTAATCTACCTTTGTGACATATTTTTTAGTCCTACCAATGACCTCTCGACGCCTCATCAATAAGAGGCGCCAACACTATGTGCCAATTGAAAAACCAAACAAGTACCTATTCGTTGTTGCTCCATCAATCTGCAGGAAGAAATAAGCAACACAAGTCTTTGCACCATTTCGGTGGGGACCCAGCCAATTATTGATTTCATGTAAAGTCTTATTTTTGTGCCATCTAACAACACGGTCATCAATCGATCTAAATCACAACCAATGCTATGACGACAAATAGTTTAGAGGAACGTCCCGATATGACTTGGAGGAACCTTGAAAAATGGTAAACATAGCTCCTTTTTGGTGCCTTGCTATATTTACAGCACAAATTAAAAAATCTAAGAATGTCATCATACCCTCCGAGGATTCCCTTGTAAATGTTTTTAAAATATCTTCTCAATTTATTGTCTAATAATCAATGTAGAACGTTTGGCAAATAGTATCTGATCCCCCTGTTACTGCCAAATGCTCTAGAGTCACGAATTAATGACAGAATGAAAAGTTATTTTGCTTCATAACTTATTAATCTTAGAAGAGTATGATGACATTCTTAATTTTTTAAATTTATGCTTCACAACATCGCACGACACAAAAAAGGAGCTTTGTTTATCATTTTGTGAGGATCCTCCAAATCATATCCGGGCGTTCCTCTAAGCTTTTTCTTGCCATAGCATTGGATGTTATTTAGATTGATTGATGGCCGTGAACAAATTCATTTGACTTTTCTACTGTAAAATTCACGTCGTTAAACTCATTTTCCATTACCCCTTTATAATTAAAAACAAGATAAGGTTGCAACGACGGTTATTTTACAAAATACTTGGCAACTCATTCTAATACAAAGTCGTACAGGTCTGCCTGCATTCGCATATTACTAATGATATTTTTTATTTTTTTAACACGGAAAAGCCTCAGACACATGTTTGAGATATTAGCATGGATTAAACTTTAGCAAAAAGAGAATACAATGTACAAATACGAAATAAACATTAGAGCTCACTGACCATGTAAGCTAGGCATCTTTCATCGTAATACTGATTTTCTTGTTGAATGTTCAACAATTTTGTTTTTATTATTTAACATCACTTAAAATATATCAAATTTTGCATTTTGTCAACCTTTGTATTGATATATGTAATAAATGACAAAAAGCTTGTTTAGTGAACCGATATGCCATTTAAAATTAATCTTACAATCGATTCAAGTCACGCGTGATACTTGAAAATGATTTGAAAATGGCGGCCGTTGTATTTGGCACAGTAAAGCTGAAAAGATTTCAACACATTCATGCAAATATTGTATCAGAACATTATGTTCACTGCCTTTCTGAAGCAAAACTAAGTAGTTTTTGGGAAATAGCCGATGAAGGACTTGTTTAAAAAACATTTACTTTCGCTTTGAATCTTTCGTTTTCTCCAATTTACTGAGGTAAGAGTGATATTTTCGACTAAAAACCATTTACTGTAGTGACAATACATGAAATATCAATCTGAGAAATCTTCATTTTCCTATAAGAGAAAGTACCAGCAAAAATCAAATTTTGTTTTTTTTTTACACATAGCTAATGAAGCATTGTTAAAATGTGTTGCTACATGTCATGACGAACAGTTTATTCCTCTTTTGTCTGCTCAAAATAAGTGAGCAAACATGACTACACCTCGAAGTGCATAAATAATAAAATTCCAAAGTTTCTGTAAATTTAGTTTCTGCATATGGGCATTTCGACAACTTATGTCTCATAAATGCAGATAAAATCTAGACATTTCGAAGAAAATAACAATTTGATCTCATTAGAAAGCATATATCAGCTAAGGACAGAACTTTATTGCATGAGATAGTCTTAGTTTTCATCTAAAAAATGAGATATTGCAAGTTTAAAAGACGTTATAGTAAAACTGATTATGGCTTCCATGCCCCTCAAAGATACAATAATAAAAGTCAAGGGATGCAGTAGTAATGTTTGGAAATAACTAGGTTAGAAAATAATGTAATATTTGTTGGCATTATACGAGATTCTAATGCGGTTTTATTGATGCCCGTTTACCAAATCATGACTTCAAAATATCTGATATCTCTTCCTTATATTTGACATAAATGTGGGTCTAATATTAAATAACTTTATCAGTGCAGTATTGTGACAGTCAAATTAAGTTATAATGCGGCAAAGAAAACAACAACCAGATTTATGGTGCCATTAAACTGTTCTTTGACTAGTGACGTGCTTTCTAAAATTATTTCAGAAATCTAAAAGTAATAAGCAGAATCATAATAACTAAATTTTAAAAAATTTAAGGGGGTTCATATTCAGGTACATATATGCGTTGTTCTTTTAAAGAGCCATTCTCTGTATTAAGCATCAAAAACACTTGGAAATGTGGGGTCCTAGATTTTGATGAAATTTTGTATATTAAGGTCATATGTAATCCTTACAATAATTTTGAGGAGCGGTTGCTATGGTAACCGGTCATGCCAAAATATGGCGTCAAAAATGCTCTCAAAATGACCAAAACGAATGAAATCTAAGTAAGCTGTAAAAGAAAATTTGAATCAACTGGATATGAAGAAGAAAGGAAATGGGGTAAATGTCAAGGAGACAACATCCCATATCCAGGTTAAAACGACCCAAAACAAAGCATCTAGGGGTCACCGTACGGTCTTCATTACAGTGAGGAACCTCACACCATATAGCAAGCCCTAAATGGATTTTTTTTAGTATATAAGTGATTAGATAATGGATCAATGTAACATTTAAAACAAAAAGCAATGAAATGACTTAAGTCTAAATTTGGTTACCATGGCAACTAATATCACTAAACGTTAAAAACACCTTTTTGTAGGGCACCACCCAAGGACTATTATGGCCAGGTTTGGTTCCCATTGGCTCATCAATCTCAGAGGAGAAGATTTTAAATGTGTTTTCGCAATGTTAAAATTATTATCCCCGCTGGTGGACATCTCGGATATAGCGAGGACCTAAAAAACATTTTTGCAGGGGACCATCTAAAGACCATTGTGACCAAGTTTGGTTTCAATTGGCCCAAAAATTTCAGAGACAAAGATCTGTGAATAAAAAGTTTCGACAGACGAGCAGGTGAGCATATGATGTTTACCAACCGGGTCCAATGTTAAACTATGCTATGTACTGGCGGCCATATTCTAAACGGATCAGAATGACGTACATGAGTACTTTTAGTAAAGGAGTTTCCATACATCTTTAGTGCCATGTTTGGTCAAATTTATGTCAGTAATATGATAAAATGTATATGCACAACTATGTGGTGCTTGCTACTGAGTATAGTATCAGAGGAGTTGTGCTGAAAAAATTTTATGATGAATAGACATACAAGCATGACAGAAAGTTGGGGATACATAATTAACCTTATCAACGGTCATTGTTACTTTGTCCAAAAGCTAAAAAAAAAATATCAATTCAAGATAAACAAGAGAATAGCATATAGATGAGACACATTTACATAATAATTTAGGTTAATATCACTGCTCAATCAAGTCAAAATATGACCAAGCAAAATAGACTCTTTAATATGAAGAAAGTCTTCCGCCGTTGCATGCTAACAGATGATTCGGAAAGATTTATCATTGGGCCAATAGACTCGTGTTCATTGTCCTTCATTGTCATTACTGTTTTGTTTATCAAGCGACTATCTATGCATTTTTTCATAGTTCTTTTTGTGAGAATTATTTCATTTCCTTCAAATCTCTCTATCTACCAAGTGGTGTCTGGAAAAGCTGAACAGAAACTAAAAGTTTTTACAACTCAAATTATGAGAACCCACGAGTACAACCAAGAAGTTGATCTTGTGATAAAAGACCTTTAAAAAAAGCGACCAATTTTGATTTTTTATATCATTATTTATTTTTAAGGTAGTTAAATTCGCGTTTCCCACATTTTTTTGAATTCCCACTTCCCTAATTTTTTCATCATTTTCCGATTTCCCAAAATATTTGACCCCTTTTTCCCATTGTCGGTGGTAGACTGAACCAGGCAATGTTCTGCATTTTCAGTTCTCATGTCTGCTCTTGTAATATTTTGGGAAACACGAGTTTCCTCTGACGCCAAACATCCCTTTGAGCTGCTGATGAAAGGCAAAGTGAGATTTTGCAATTACTTAGCGTCCGTCGTCCGCAAGTACGACCGTTAAATTTGCTTCAATTTATGATAAGGTTTATAATATAATAACAGTATTTGGGGGGGGAACTGTTAGCATTTATTTTAAATGTGTATACATAATGTGAAATATTAGAGATAATAAAAGAAGATACATAGCATCACGACAAAAGAAAAAGAATTTTTAATTGACAGCTTGTATTATTGATAATAATCAGTAAAATGATAGTCATAAGTCGAAGTATCAAGCTATCATTACATTTTGGTTATTAATTGATACACCAGATTTTAATCAAATCACATGGCGTGAAATAAATGAATGTGCGTCCCGTATCTACTGTAACTTTAATACCTTGCAACATCGATGTGCTGCTTGTATCCTGTTATAAGAATATAATAAATAATATGTAAATATGTACAAATCGCGCATGTCTACTAGATGTTGTGGTAAAATAATATCATGCTCCTCCATAATTCACTACATCTGGAAATGACCAACGGTCCGATCTCTTCCTCACAGGTTCGAACATCATTTTCATTCATAGGAAAACCACAGTTCATATTGTTGACAATTGATGGGGTATTGTACAACATAAAAGGTCGTCCATAACTGGAAATCCTTTGTCTGTATGGCCTTATTCTGTGCCTATTCCATATGCAGGTAATATCGTCTAATGTTTGCTGTAATCATAGAAAAAACATAAAATGAAGATTTATTCTATTTTACACACGAATAGAAGGATAAGGAGTTAATGTACATGAGACATGATCACAATAAATACAGGGAAACCAAATTTAACAATGGAACAACGCTTTTATTGTTGTTCTTTTTCTTGAAGCCACCATGAGGCCTTCAATAATGAACAAACCCTAACACCTCATAATAAGTTCAAGACGGCCCCTAGCGTCGACATGAGCGGTATTGTTTGTTAGATGCCGATCAATTTTTAGTTTATTTTTGGTAACCAGACAGTTTGTTTATACGCATCTATGCATAGCGTCAATTTATTCTACTTTTTCTATTACTACTAACAGCTTCACTTGTGATATTAATCGATTACTAAGCCATTTGCCTACAGACGTCCTTGTGTTATTCCTGTTACTTAAACTACAAACGTCTAATTCTAGACATTATGATATACAGTCACTGACTGTATAATCCATTGTCTGTGACGTAAACACTACATTTTTTGAATTACGATTTTCACATAAAACTTACAAATTTTACATTTTTTTTTCATTGAGGCCGAGGGGCTCAAGAGTTTCCAACTGATACATTCAAAATTTTTCTCTGTTCCGTCTGGTCTCCTTGTCCCAATTTTGGATCACAGATCCTTCTACAGAAATAACAGGAATTGTCTACTCATATGTCACCTGAGGAACACTGAACACTCTTTTGATACTCCAAATCATCAAAATCAATCAAAATTGGGACAAGGAGACCATTCGAAACAGAGAAAAATTTTGGATGTATCAGTTGAGGACCCTTGAGCCCTAGGCTCTGTGTTAAATCAATCTGATAGCAAGGTTGATTTTTCAAATTTTGAATTTTGTTAGTTTGTGTATTAAAGTATTAAAGCATTCAGCATAGCATGTAAATACATCTCTGATAACGACACCTTAAATCAGTCTATATGTGCCTTGACGAAGAGTCACGGAGACTCGAATATACAAATAATATATATACATATGTACCCTATTTTTGGGTACTAATGCCGATGATGAGGAATTAATTTCCGAAATGGTCATACAGCACATTAAAATTAATTGCAGTTTGAGTTAACATATGTATTGTGGTCTCGTGTTCATTTACTCTATATCCTTTAGTAAAATATAATCTACAAGATAATTTGACTTCTGATACGACATAATTATAATTTGATATACAAATTCCATCACAGCCATCCTGTATCATTTGGAGAAAGCGGAACCGCGAAAGTTCTTGGTCCAGATATCCTCCATCATGCAGCCCAGATTCACCGAGTTCTTGAAAATAGTTATCCAATATTGAATTCCTTGTCGTCTTATCATACCCCAGAAGCTCTCTATTCTCTGGTTGTTCACACTCTTGCCATACAGGAAACTTCTGTCACCTGCAAATTCATCGTGGTTGTTTCTTCGGAGGAATTTTTGAATGCCCTTTAAGTGTACATTTTCAGTTCCCTTATCTGCTCTTACCCTTTTGGGATAGGCGCCATGTTTCCGGATGCCTTCAAGAAAGTACCAAGCAATTACATTTGGATTTTTTTTTACATGCCAGCTTTCAACCAAATTACATGACTTGAAAATCCGTCTATGCATCCATGAATGCGTATTCCGTATCTAGATAGCTTGTCATATCCATCGATGTGCCACATTGGGTTTGGACCTGGTACAGAATAAACACGTCTTCTAAGTCTTCCTTTGTTTCTAATGGCTATTCCATTTGGGTCTAATATATGTTGTAAGACCCGAACGGTGTCCTGATCAACCACGAGTCCTTTTTCTAAACATTTTAAATGTAACCAACGATGGCCATGCATTTGACCGAATGTTTTGCATTGCTCTAAAATAAACAATGCAACATCAACAATGTCACTTTTAAATTCTCTACGGTAAAGGCCGAGCCTTTGTGTGATTCTTTTTAGCGTGCGAACACTTATAACATTTCCATGTAGAATATACATACACCTTATAATGTCTTTATGGCCCAATCCTTGCTTGAAGTATACAGTAACAAGTTTGTCCCTATCCATTGCTATTGTGGCACTGTTTACTTAAAATGAAACTGGTAGATTGACGTTAGAAATTCTAAGATTAAAGTTGGAAATTCCAAGATTAAAGTTGGAAATTCCAAGGTTAAAGTTGGAAATTCCAAGATTAAAGTTGGAAATATCAAGATTAAAGTTGGAAATTCGAAGATTAAAGTTGAAAATTCCAAGATTAAAGTTGGAAATATCAAGATTAAAGTTGGAAATTCCAAGATTAAAGTTGACATTTTGAAAAAAAAAAATAAAAATGGCCCTGATGTAGATTGACGTTAGAAATTCCAAGATTAAAGTTGGAAATTCCAAGATTAAAGTTGGAAATTCCAAGATTAAAGTTGGAAATATCAAGATTAAAGTTGGAAATTCCAAGATTAAAGTTGGAAATATCAAGTTTAAAGTTGGAAATTCCAAGATTAAAGTTGGAAATTCCAAGATTAAAGTTGGAAATTCCAAGATAAAAGTTGACATTTTGACAAAAACTAAATAAAAATGTGGCCCCAATACGCTTCCGTACCACATACCATGCGTTCACCTGACAAATATCTTCCACCACCATTGTAGATGGTGAGATTTGACCAAAAATTGATAAATTAATAGAAGTCATTCATTGGGAAAATGTAGGCCGAGCCAATCATATTTTGGTACAGATGTTGACAAGTAACCAAGAAACATTCAATGACCAAAAATCATTAACCTGCCACCTGTAGTTGCTCATATATAGACCTTAACAGATAAATTAATTGCAATGCATAAGCTGCTTTGTTGGAATCAGGGATAAAAAGTAATATCTATTGCTATGCAAACTCACCTTTTTCAAGAACATATTCATTGCACTGAATTTAATTCCTGATAGTTGGGATTGTTGCTTGCCATAAATCTTTTTTTTATTTAAATTTCATCAACAGATTATGAAACACAAGAGGCTCTCAAAAGCCAGTATCGCTCACCTAGACCATAACTGACATGAGATGACCTTGAGGCAACCTTGGAGAAGACCTTTGAGCGATTTTTCCCATAGGGTCCAATTTTAAAACTATGTTCCATCAATAACGCATCTTTTGCTAGATGAATCCCATTAATATATCAACCAGAACTAGAGATGAAGAAACGACAGAAACCTCTAATCTACATCTTTGTGGACTTACATCTCGAATTTGAAGTAAATTGTTATCTCAGTACTAGCATTAACGACAAAATGAACTCTTTTAATTTCAAAATTATCAATTTCCCTGACATAGACAGTAACATTCCAGCTTCTCTTTCTTACGGAGTGTATGTTTCATAGTCGATTCGTTACACCAGAGCTAGCACAAATTATACAGACCTTTTCATCAGACAGTTATCTCCGTGGCCGCCTTATTTATCAAGGCTTCACAAAAATCCGTCTCAAACGATTATTTTAAAGTTCCTTAATAGATATCAGTCCGTTGTGGAAAAAAATTGAAGTTTCGGTCCGAACTCTGATTCAAGTTTCTTTTTGAAATAGTACTTACAATTCTTTTTACTGTCTACCGCAATGGATGGTTTAACTCACCATTTTCTTTTGAAATGTCTGTATCAACTCAGGACCATTGCAATCAAAATTTTTTCCCCATGATTTGTCTTTTTGTCTGATGGACTTTGGCTCCTGACAACTCTGTTTGTTATTACCCTCATTTAATAAATAAATGAGTTATCACGTTTATAGTATACGAAAGCTCGAGCTGACATGCTAAAGTTGCCAGCCGCCAAATGATGTCCGATCACTACCCCTCTGTAACACAAACACTGCAGAGGCAAGCAAACCTTGCAGTAACGGTTTTTACATTTAACAGTGTTCAGTTACCGTCCGTTGGACACACGCAAAACTAAGATGCGATCTATTGATTCTGCTCATCCGCGCACCTATTAACTAGGTGTTGAAGTGCATTACGCAATTCAAGGTGAATTGTGCCTGAACTTGGGACCAAACCGCACATTCAAAAACATTCCCCTACCCGACTTGCTCATGGAAATAAATTGGTGGAGACATGGACATCAGCCTCGTTACATATAAAAGCTAGTCGAGAAATTCAGAGATATTTGCTTTTTGTCAACCTTTTTTTATTGACATATATATTAAATGACAAAAAGCTTGTTTAGTGAACCGATATACCATTTAAAATTAAGCTTACAATCGATTAAAGTCACGCATGATACTTGAAAACGATTTGAATATGGCGGCCGTTGTATTTGGCACAGTTAAGCTGAAAAGATTTTAACACATTCATGCAAATATTGTATCAGAACATTATGTTCACTGCTATTCTGGACCAAAACTAAAGTAGTGTTTGGGAAAAAGCCGATGAAGGACTTGTTTAGAAAACATTTACTTTCGCTTTGAATTACTGAGGTAAGAGTGAAATGTTCGACTAAAATCCATTTAATGTAGTAACAATACATGAAATATCAATCTGAGAAATCTTCATTTTCCTATAAGAGAAAGTACCAGCAAAAATCAAAAAGTGCAGATACAATCTTAACATTTAAAGAACATAAACATGATAAACTGAAAAGATGTTTAAAAACTGATAGACAAGAAAGGAAATTTGATCTACATGGAAGGCCAAAATCAGCTAAGGACAAAGCTTTGCATGAGGGAGATACTCCTTTGTTTCTTTCAAAAAAAAATATTGCAAGTTTCAAAGACGTTATCTCACGTCTTTAAATTGACTCAATTGTTCTGTGTAGAAATCATTTGTTGTAGTATATCTACGCAGCATGTCGACCACTGAAATTTGAACAAGTGTAATTTAAAGTGAGTATGGACATACTAAAGAGCTTGACACAATTATTACAATCATGGACAATACAGAGATTGACCCAGTAATTAACTGGACACAAACTAGGGAAAATTAGCCCTTATGACTATGATTCCTCTTTGACCCCGTATAGCTCGGAAACGGTAAGAGCTATGCGAAATCCATTGACATACCCCTGAAAGCTTATATCAATAGGAATCCAAAGAAAAAAATCCCATCGAAGTCCGATGAAAAATAACAATTTAAGGTAATCAGCAAATTTGAAATTTTGGCCCCCTTCGGCCCTCATAGCTAGGTTAGGAAACAAGTTACCAAAAATCTAATAGTAGAGCGCTGTGTTGATTTTTGAAAAGGAAACCATTGAAAAAACTGCATTAAAATCCTACAAAAAATAAACAAGATTACTACGCGTAGCTATGTGTCACCCGCCGCTGCAGTAAAGAGGGAGTGCAATGTGTTACAAGTTAAATGGAAATTTAGAGGTACTATTTTACTGCGTCTACAAAGTGGACCTGTCTTGCAGTGTGCATTAAGTCGATAAAGCCCCATAACTCCCAAAAAAAGTGTCGACTCAAAATGGCGGCATAATATGATCACAATCGTAGCCACTCGGCCATTTCCACTATACTAAAAAATATTATATTATTTATCCAGTAAATGGCCGAGTAGTTACGATTGAATATGATCAAGAACAAATGGTGGCAAACGATCGTACAAAATTTCAGTAAAATCCGTTCAGTGGTTTCTGAGGAGTTGCGTCTAAAGTGGCCTTAAAGTTTTCCTATGTTGTAGTATGCATTAATTCAACAAAGTCCCAAGTAGTATATAGGAGGTTTTCACCGCGTATTTGTCGAGGTGGAGCGAGGTGGAGCAGGAAGTGACGTCACCGGAAGCGTGTTGGAATAACACGTGACCCCGCAGGGGTCTGTATGACCTTATTATATGACGCATGCGCGACCGGAAGTGGGCGTAGCCCCATGTGTAAACCGGAAGTGGCGGTGTATCTACTGTAAGTAGTCATTTTGATAGGAAATGATGTGTTGGAACAACATGTGACACCGCAGGGGTGTAGTGGAAAGGTATTGGAGCGCGCATGCGCAACCGGAAGTGGGCGTAGCCCCAGGTACAGACCGGAAGTTGATAATTTTCCTTCATTATTCCCCTTTTTATATGTTTTACCTTTTTATTGTTGGGATACCTTTTCAACCCCCTTTCAATGTTGTTCTTTGTATTTCAATCTAATGTTTAGACTAATATGCTACCCTTTTAAAATGTTGTTATACCTGTAACGAAAATGGGGTTCAATTTTCGTTTTGAAATTTAATTTTTACGTGATAGTACTGATACCATTGAAAAGAAGAAACATAAGATTACTTTCCTTGAATTCAACTTTCTTATACCAAAAGTGATTGATTCCAAGTTGATTTGGCATTAGAATTCGCCTTTGGTTATTTGAATTCTTATAAATATTCAGTAAATAACAGCACTCATTAAAGAAATCACATGTAGTATGATTCTAATCAATTGTTTGATTTACCTTCAATACTTTTGTAATTGTATTATTCCAGTTTGAATATTGTAAACATGAAACTTTTTATTACGCTCCATTGGTATTTGTATTGTGTATTCGGAACTTCTCGGGGTTGTATATTTTGAAAGTTAACGTTTACCAAAAGATCGAATGTCATTTTGGTATTTACCAGTTCCGGTTTTGGTAATTTATGTATTTCTATGGTAACCATCGGTAAAATGGTAAGCCAATTGGTAAAATGGTAATCGGATAGTATATAAAGCGGAAAATTCAAATAAAGTTTAGCTTTCCTTTACCCTGGGCAAAAAGAGGCACCACAAACAGTCATTGAACATCAACAAAAAAAAAAAAGAAAAAGGGGGAAAAAAGTTTGGCCCATTCGTCAAACATATGTCAAACTCTATATACAATTTTGTTTTTGTTTTTGTTTTTTTGTTTTGTTTTGTTTTGTTTTGTTTATTTTATTAACTTTTTTCTCTAATCCCTTAGGTGTCTTCTGTCAGGTCCGCGTTCATCGCGGCCATTTGTTTCTAAGGGAGATAACTCTTAGGATTACTCATGGTTTTGAGTTGCTATGCACAAAGTTGGTTGCTAGGTGTCTTCTATCAGGTCCGTGTTCATCGCGGCCATTTTTTTCTAAGGGAGACAGCTCTAGGGATTACCCATGTTTTATTTAGTTGCTTAGCAAATTGTTGGTTGCTAGGTGTCTTCTGTCGCGTCCGCGTTCATAGTTTGTCACTTAGTTTAATGTAAAAGGGTCACTCTGTATTTTTCCAGGCTTGTGACTGGCTATAACTGTAACGTTATAGGCTGCATTACCCTCTTTTTATTCTTTTTTCCCCCTTTTTCATTTTTTTGTTGATGTTCACTGACTGTTTGTTGTGGCGTCGACTTTTTTGGCAGTATAGTCTTCCTGTAATTTTTGGCGGTCCTTCTTCATCTGTTTGTTCAGTTTGGCACATTCGTTATAAAAATCGGTACATATTTCACAAATCCATTTCTTCTTGTCAAATTCAGTGCGTTTCTTTACTTCTTCATCTGTTTGTTCAGTTTGGCCCATTCGGTATAAAAATCGGTACATATTTTACAAATCCATTTCTTCTTGTCAAATTCAGTGCGTTTCTTTACTTCTTGACATTTGTAACACTTCTTTGATTATTCCCGTCTTTTCTTATACATGGTATGGGTCTGGATAAAAGGGAGTTCGTTGATATGCAGGTTTCGATTTTTCCAATCTTTTCTCAGATTTTAGATCCAGGGTTTGTATAGGTTGTTTAGGAAGAATTTTCCGATAACCAGGATTCGATTCTTCCAATCTTTTCTCAGGTTCTAGCTGCGGGGTTTGGATAGGCTGTTTAGGAAGAATTTTCCGATAACCAGGTTTCGGTTCTTCCTTTTCTTCTACAAATTTCTTCATTCCAGTTCGAGTGACGACGTAGATACACGGCATGGCGTCCGTTGGAGAGTTGAAATTCAACTGAGAAAAGTTTTAGTTACATGTTCTTTTATACATTCAGAAATGTTGTGAAAAAAAATATTGTAAAAATTGGTTAAAGTACTAGACTAATGTTTCCTTTTTGCAGGCATACAATATTTTACATAGCGATACCCATCCACATTTTGGAAACCATTTAGCATGCTCCTCCAATTGATCGTCGTTTTCTTCCCATTCATGCAGAATTCCTCTACAATAAAAACATTGTACTTTATCTCCTTGGTTAAGATAAAATAATCCAACCTTGACCAGGTACGCTGGTCGTTGTTTCAGTTGAACGGGCCATCCAGTGTAAGAATCTAGCCTGACTGATTCATCGGCATACTCTATGTATTTTGGGCAAGTTATTTCTGTTCTCGGTATAAATCCGTGTTTTTGTAAATATTCTTGAATGAAGGGACAATCGGGAAAATGTCTATGGTGTTCCATGTGTACTATATCTCCAACTCTCCAACCACCCATTACTCCACCGCACTGTGTGCATTGACATTTGTCTTCTATACCAATATAATAAAAATAGTCCTGGGCGAGATCCAAGGATTGTACCACATTAGACCTCCACGTTTTGAACGTATCTAGGCGTAAATTCAAATGTTCTCTCAAAGGTCGGGCTTTCGGGAATACAGTCCATCTGGATCAACTGGTCAGCACAATGGTAGTCTAGCGACTGAAGATTTCGATTCATTGCACCTTTATATAGACTAAAACTATAAGTCTCGATGGCTGTGATTGGTTATTTATGTTTGTAAGGAGGGATTTGATTGGTTGAAATCTCTGAAATTTCATTGGTCCGTATTCTGTACAGTTTCAATCCTCTTTTTATTGTGTGCATATTTTAATTTTTGGTCTTAAAATGTTCATTTTATTGCTGCTGCTGCTGCTTCTCGTCCATACTAGGGTCTGTCTGCTGCTGCTGCTGCTGCTGTTGGTAAGGGGTTTGGTCTGTCTGTCTACTGATGCTGCTGCTGCTGTTGGTAAGTGGTTTGGTCGGTCTGCTGCTACTGCTGCTGTTGGTTAGGGGTTAGGTCGGTCTGCTGCTGCTTCTTCTCGTCAATACTAAGGTATGTCTGCTGCTGCTCCTGCTGCTGCTGCTGCTGCTGCATGTCCTACCTGGTCTGGCGGCGGCGGTGGTGGTACTGGTGGTGGTGGTGGTGGCAAATTTCAGGTATCTGGGTGGTGGTGGTGGTGGTGGAGGGATAATAGTCTATGGTAGTGGTGGTGGTGGTGGTGGTGGTGGGATGATGGGCTATGGCGGCGGCGGTGGTGGTGGTGGTGGCAAATTTCAGGTATCTGGGTCGTGGTGGTGGTATTGGAGTGAGAATAGTCTATGGTGGTGGTGGTGGTGGAGGGATCATAGTCTATGGTGGTGGTGGTAGTGGTGGTGGTGGTGGGATGATGGGCTATGGCGGCGGAGATGGTGGTAGTGGTGGCAAATTTCAGGTATCTGGGTGGTGGTGATTGGATAGTGGGCTATGATGGTGGTGGTGGTGGTGGGATAATAGTCTATGGTGGTGGTGGTGGCGGTGGTATAGTGGGCTATGGTGGTGGTGTTGGTGGGATGATCGGATATGGTGGTTGTGGGGATAGGGTTTGGTGATCGGGGTATAACACTTTTGGGGGCATCATCAAAACAATTCAATACAATACCATTTTTTATTAACCCTAATATACTAAATCAATGTCACAGTTCTGTATCAGGCACTTCTGTCTTCACTGGGTTGGGTTCTGTAGCTATCTTCATCCGTTTCAGTTCTGGTTCTATGTCTTCAAACACAGATATAATCTTCTTCAACTCCGTCCAATCATATGGGGTAAGGGTCACACCTGACTTGGTAGGAAACAAGGTCCATTCACCATTGGGAACAAAATACTTTCTCACACATACCGCTGACTGAGGTGCTTTGATGACAACGTAGATATCGTCTCCTAAATGGTACCTTCAATCCACTGGTTCTCTGTTTTTCACTCTTTGAATCAAGTCATCCACCACTTCTGTAGAATTTTCCACTGGGCTAACGATAAGCTGACTCCTGCTTTGGTAGGAACGTTGTCTGTTTCCCAAAATCTTAGGTCCACTCTCTTTGTCCTTTTCCATTCCGTTAGTTCTGCATATCGTCCTCCACCTAAGGGCATCTTCAAGGGAGTCTTTAACGTCTCTTCAGCACCCATAGCTTTCTCCATGGCTTTTTGAACAATATCTGTCTTCTTCTTGCTAGGCATGACTGTATGAAGTTCTTTCTGCTCTGCCTTTTATAGTCTTTGTCTTTTGTCTCGAAGGCCGTGATTGGTCAATTATTTTTGTCAGACGGCCTCTGATTGGTTGATTTTCTTGCAATCTGATTGGTCAATCCATGGTCAATGGAGGTTTCTGATTGGTTGAAATCCCTGCAATTTGATTGGTCCACATTCTTTAGAGCTTCAATCCGCTTTTCCTAATTCTTCGATCAATTGATGATGAGTTGCCCAGATCTCTGTTGATTTATCCTTGTATTCAGCACAATAGGTTTGAGTGAATACATATAATATATATAATCGTCCAGCATTGATGACCCCATCTTCAAATATGGCAAGCACGATCCGCTTGTATACTTCCAGACTGTCCATGACGAACTGAATAAGACCGCCATCTTGACTTCCTTTTATAATTTTGTCTTTCACCATGGGTTACTCTAACCAGTTGAACTCTAACCAGTTGGTAACCGTGTGTAACTCCAACCAGTTCAAACCAGTTTGTTAATACCAAAGCATTAAACGCCTTTAATGGCGGATCACTATGATACAGTTGCAATACAGCAACAAACGCCTATAATGGCGGATCAAAGTGATACATTTGCTAGCAATTAGAGTTTAAAAAAATTAAAGGTTAAAAATTCAGGTTAAGGGTGAAATAAAAGTTAAATGTAACAAAACAACGCAACAACACCAAAGATGGTGGATCACCATGATACAGTTACTATACAGCAACAACGCCTATGTTGGCGGATCAAAGTGATAATTGATTAGAGTTTAAAAGAATTAAAGTTAAAAGTTGGAGTTAAAAGTTATAAAAAGACTTACCTTTTGGAATGGTAGCTGTCACCATGGGTAACACTCAATCAGTTGGCACCAGTCGAACTCTAACCCTATCTTCTTATTGGAACTCTAACCCTTGGTCTGGAACAATAACCATTATCTTCTTTAATTCTAATCATTATTCTGGGAACTCTAACCATAATCTTCTTTCACCATTCTTCATCACTAACCGTTTCTTCTTCTTGTTGGATCACTAACCATTCTGGAACTCTAACCCTTTCTTCTTGCTTCAACTCTAACCATTATCTTCTTATTTCTTCTTTCACCATTCTGAAACTCTAACCATTCTGGAACTCTGACCCTTTCTTCTTGCTTTAACTCTAACCATCTTCTTCTTGTGTATCAACTTAGTACTCTTTTTATTTTCTTAAGTTCGAGATATCCAATCTCTTGTTGAACTCAAGTTAAAGTTAAAGTTAAGTACAAGTACAAGTTAAAGTTAAAAACTCAAGTTCGAGATATCCAATCTCTTGTAGAACTGAAGTTAAAGTGAAAGTAAAGTACAAGTACAAGTTAACGTAAAAGTTGAAAAAAACTCAAGTTCGAGATATCTAATCTCTTGTAGAACTCAAGTAAAAGTTAAAAATTAAAGTTAAAGTTAAAATTAAAGTTAAAGTTAAATGACTTACCTTTCAGGAACTCTAACCATTGGTTTGGAACTCTAAACTTCTTTTTGGAACTTCTTTCAACTTTCTTCAACACTAACCATTTCTTCTTGCTTGAACTCTAACCATTGGTCTGGAACTCTAACCATTATCTTCATCCATCTTCTTCAACCATCATCTTGAACCATCTTCTTCTTCTTGTTGGAACTCTAACCATTCTGGAACACTAACCATTTCTTCAACCATCTTCTTCAACCATCATCTTCTTGTTGGAACTCTCACCATTTCTTCAACCATCATCTTCGTCTTCAACCATTGGTCTGGAACCATCATCTTCTTGTATAACAACTTGAACTCTTTTTAAAAAGCCACTCTGCATTTATCCGAGCTTGTGACC
Organism: Modiolus philippinarum; assembly: GCA_002080025.1. NCBI lineage: Eukaryota > Metazoa > Mollusca > Bivalvia > Mytilida > Modiolidae > Modiolus > Modiolus philippinarum. Next base: position 25,311 of record MJUU01067717.1, read on the forward strand.
GGCTAACCCTATTTTTTAATTTTTTTAATTTTTTTTCTTTTTTTTAAATTTTTTTTTCAAATTTTGTTATCAGGAAACAGCCAACTTTTGTTCAAAGTGGGCTGTTCATGCATTGAATGATAAGTCTCCCCACCTTCAAATAAAACAGTCGGGAAACCTACCTGCCAAAGTTTAAATCTCCAGCGGTGCTGTAGACACTCCATCAGCTAACACTTTTCTCTTTGGGTAGAAGTAGAAGAAGCAACTCTTTTCTTGTAGGTAGGTAAAGACTTGGTTGTCCATTGATCTGAAGCCTCTGTTGGTACCAGTTCCGGAACTCTTCGTAAGTAGAACATCCATATACGTCTCCTTGGTCATCTCATTCGTCTTCCTATTGATGCCCTTGCAACTGAACTTATCATCCTTCCCGAAGCAGTAGTAGGTCTTGCTGCACAAGGCGATGATACCATCTCCACTGTACTCTTCCTTGAACAAGCCTGGAGTCCTCTTGTCGTACGCTGCATGCTCTAGGGTGTCCTGTCTAGGAAACAAGTTGGTCTTCTCCATTTCGTACCGCTGTCTCATCTCGGGTTTGATCACCTCTTCCAACGTCTCTGCAGATAGAGCCAAGTATGCACTGTCGGTGTCCATGGAACAATACTGGAAGTCCCTTCTGTCCACAAATACATCCAGGAAGTCGTAATAAAACTCCAGCATTCTCAGCTTCCTATACTGGTACACAAAGAATCCAATCTGCAGGGGAAGGTCCAGATGGATGGTCTTCTTGCTCATCTCCAACTCGAACGTTGTCTTATCCAGCTGATTACATCTCCGGAAGGATGGGTCCACCAGATGTCGACTCACTTGCGTGTCCTGGCAAAACAGCACATCAGTATGGCGCTCCTTGTTGGTCACCGTCTTCCCATAAGATGAGTTGCCTTCCAATTTCATCGTCTCAGCTTCGATCTTCTTGTTGGGATCTGCATCTCCGGCTCTTCTGGCATCACTGACTTGGTCATCAAACTTCTGGAAACATCTGGGTGGGGTAAACTTCACCACTTGATGAATCTTCGTCACCTTCAAACCATGTTCCACATACCATTTCAGCAACGGCGTGATGATCAGGATCTTCTCCCCAAACATGCTACCAATCGACTCTTCCTTTTCTGGTTCATGATCCCTCGGCATAAGTCCGCATGTGGTCACCAATATCGTCTCTGGACACTTCCGTATTCTTGAAGATGGGTGGCATCTCGGCAAACTTCGCCTTCCGGTCGTCAGGAACTTCCAAGTCGACTTCCACAGCACCAAAAATCCGGCCATCCATCACTGCTTCATACACAGACTGCTCTGATATCTTGAACTGCCCATCACATGGTCTCTGTCTGTTCTTCACAAAGTCTGCCAAAACTGGATCTTCTTTCTTCATCATCTCCCATTCACATTCCCATATCTGTGTAACATCATAACCATTGTCTATCAAGTACTGGATCTTCTGCTGGGTTCGCTGGTACCGTTGTTCCTTCGTCTGGCCTTCTTCATATGTCTTCCCCTGGTTCAACTCACAATCATGTCCGTGCCAGTAACAGACCTGGAACTCGTACGCCATGTTGGTCTCCTTCACATAGCCATCCACAGGCAATCTTCCCATCCCAATCAACTTCTCTTTGTCGTTGCCCTGGTGTCTGATGTGGTAACCAGTCTGTTGAGCTTCCCATTCCAACCAGTCGATGGCCATTCTCTCGTATCTTCTGGGAGTCTCTCTCCGGAACCCGGTCTCACTCTTCCGACGCACAAAGTGTCCAGTTGGCATCTCATTCATGATACACGACAGGTGCAGGGCGTTGGCATCGTATCCGATGATCTTCTTGTAGGTCTTGGGTTCCTCGTACTCTGTAGGTCTGATGGTGGTGACATCTTTCTCGTGGTATCGGTGGAACATGATGCTGGGTCCTCCCACGATGTTGCTCTTGAACAGCTGGTAAAAGTCTTTGTTCTTTTCATCTGGCATTGCTGGTGGGTCTTCTGATGCCTATCTCGGGCATCCTTCCTGGCAAAGTCTTTCCCACACTCGTCACAGGTATAGGCATCTTGGTCCGCTAGGTGGCTCTTCATATGATGTAACAGGATCTTCATCTCAGTGAACTGCTTTGCACACGTCTCGCAGGAGAACATGGTGACCGTTCCTTCCAATGGGCAGAACGATACTGATCTCTAGTACACAGTATATATACTTTGGAAGCGGACGTGATAGAAGACACCGGGTGTCTTCCCTCAGGTCCGCACTTCCGGTTTGCAGTTTTTCTGTGCAGGTGGATTGAGTATGTACAAAATTCCTGATTGGTCAATTCAGGGGATGTCTTCTCTCACGTCCGCACTTCCGGTCAAGATGGCGGACAATATGGCGGGACGATCTCAAAATGATTGAAATACATGGGGAATGTCTCAAACATATATAAAATAGATACAAAGGTTAAAAGAAGGGGGACATGAGAGGGATATTACCATGACAACAGAAACTACAGGCTCCCAGGAGCCTGTATCACTCACCTGGCTTTCAGTTGCCACAATCGTGGTAACATTGTAAGTTATACTGTTGATCATCAGGCTCTCAAACTTTAGCACCTCAAACACCACCAATATCTTGAACAGTATTTAAAGTCTGATCATGTTGTACTATTTTTCTGCGTTGGACTTTATTGACAAAAAACGCTCTTGCTAAGGACCACTTTGGACACCAGTTTTGAAACAGAGACATCATTATGTAATTGGCGGTCAAAAAACAATTTTCCCGCCTTTTTGGCAACCATTTTGAAAATGGCTGTCAGCAAATAATTGTCAACATAAGTTTTGAAGTTGCGATATCAATACCTATTTGGAAACCAAATTTCATTGAAATCAGACAACATTGAATTTTCCAGCCTTTTTGGTGGCCATTTTGAAAATGGCAGTCAACAAATAATTTCAACATTGGTTTTGAAGTTCCAACATCAATACCTATTTGGAAACCAAATTTCATTGAAACTGGACAATGTTGAATAATCCCGCCTTTTTTGGCGACCATTTTGAAAATGGGGGTCAACGAAGAATTGTTAACATCCGTTTTGAAGTTGTGACATCAATACCTATTTGGCAACCGAATTTTATTGAAATCGGACAATGTTGAATTTTTCCGCTTTTTTTGGCGGCCATTTTGAAAATGGTGGTCAATGAACAATTTTTGACATCAGTTTTGAAGTTGCAACCTCAATACCTATTTGGAAACCAAATTTCATTGAAATTGGACAATGTTGAATTTCCCGCCTTTTTTGGCGGCCATTTTGAAAATGGCGGTCAACGAACAATTTTCAACACAGGTTTTGAAGTCGCAACATCATTATCTACTTCGAAACCAAATTTCATTGAAATCGGACAATGTTGAATTTTCCTGCCTTTTTTGGCGGCCATTTTGAAAATGGCGGTCAACAAACAATTTTCAACACAGGTTTTGAAGTTGCAACATCAATATCGATTTGGAAACCAAATTTCATTGAAATCGGACAATGTTGAATTTTCCCGCCTTTTTTGGCGGTCATTTTGAAAATGGCGGTCAGCAAACAATTTTCAACACAGGTTTTGAAGTCGCAACATCAATATCTATTTGTAAACCAAATTTCATTGAAATCGGACAATGTTGAATTTTCCCGCCATTTTTGGCGGCCATTTTGAAAATGGCCGTCAACAAAATATTTTCAACACAGGTTTTGAAGTCGCAACATCAATATCTATTTGGAAACCAAATTTCATTGAAATCGGACAATGTTGAATTTTCCCGGCTTTTTTGGCGGCCATCTTGAAATTGCGGTCAACGAACTATTTTCAATACAAGTTTTAAAGTCGCCTCAGCATGGCAAACATTTCATAATTTAACACTTAATCTTCATCTTCTATAGTTTTGGCAATAAATCGAAAAATATGAATATTTAAAAAAAATTGGTGAATAAAGGGCAATAACTCCTACAAGGGTTTATGGATTTTCTTCAAAATTTCAGGGTGGGTAGATCTTGATATACTGAACATTTTTTCAATTTACACTTGACCTGTATCTGTTACACTTTTGAAATAAAAAATGAAAAATGGAACAATTTTGAAAATTTTACGGAAAAGGGCCATAACTCCGAGATGGGTTTCAGATTTTCATCAAAATTGCACAGTGGGTAGATCTCATCATGCTGATCATTTTTACCCCAGTCAGAATTTTGATATCTGTAATGGTTTTTGAGTTATTTGCAAAAAACAGCAATTTCCCCTATGTTCTATATTTAGTAACAGCGGCAATGTTGTTTGGTCTATGGAGATAAAAATCACAAACTTGAAAGTGCATACCCTGGTGATGAGTCAGGTCAAGTTTGGTTAGCATTGACCTAGTAGTTTCAGAGGAGAAGATTTTTTACAAAAGTTAACGGACGGACGGACGGACGGACGACGGACGGACGACGGACGCCGAGTGATGGCAAAACCTCACATGGCCTTTGGCCAGTGACCTAAAAAGGGAGATAATTTGGCGGGAAATCTAAAAATAGCAGGAAAAACAATAAAAAAGGGCGGGAAAAGGGAAATCACTCTAAGAATTGGATGAAAAAGAGAGAAAATACAAAAAACAAAATTAAAAAGGGGTTGAAAAGGTAAAACAACATTAAAAAAGGGTATTAGTCTAAACATTGGATTGAAATACAAAAAACAATACTAAAAAGGGGTTTAAAAGATATAACAACAATAAAAAAGGGTGGGACAAGGGAGAAAATTCGATGAAAAGGGAAGAAAATACAAAGAAGAACATTGAAAAAGGGGTAAAAGGGGGAATAATGAAGGAACATCCCCGACTTCAGGTAAAAATGGCCGACAAGGGCTTCCAATAAGACCACTTCCGGTGTATACCTGGGGCTACGCCCACTTCCGGTCCCGCATGCGTTATGTAATAAAGTCGTTCAACACCCCTGCGGGGTCTTGCACTCTTTCAACACGTCATTTCCGGTTAATATGGCTACTTACAGTAGATACACACCTACTTCCGGTTCACACCTGGGGCTACGCCCACTTCCGGTTGCGCATGCCTTATGTAATTTAGTTATTTAACACCCCTGCAGGGTCACGTGTTGTTCCAACACGTCATTTCTTATCAATATGGCCGACTAGGACCTAAAATAGGACTACTTCCGGTTGCGCATGCGCAGTAAAACACTTCATGGTCATGTGACTTCCGCTTCCGGTCACGTGACTTCCAGTGACGTCATTTCCTGTCTAAGTCACTTCCGGCACCAACTCGCACCACCTCGTCAAATACGCGGTGAAAACCTCCTATATAGTATTGTCCCATAACTCAGTAAAATTTTTCGAATCAAAATGGCGGCATAATATGATCAACTACATAGGATGGCAAACAACCAAGCAAAATTTCAGGAAAATCTGTCCAGTGGTGTAAGAGGAGTTGCGCCGACAAAAAAAAACGTGACACACAGACGCACGGACACACGGAAGCAGACGCCTTGAGGTGGGGGACAAAAATATTTTTTTATTCACCCCTTTTTGGCTCCATTTATCTCGGTAAGGGTACATGCTACGTGAAATCCGTTGACATACTACGATTGGAAATTTCCTCAGTAGCACACTGAAAGAAACACCATCAAAATATGGTAAGTAATAACAATTCTACAGGCAAATGTGAAAAAAACACCAAATTTTGCCCTTTTTAACTAATTTTTAGACAACGGAAGGGGTCACAAATTAAAAAAAAAAAAAACAATCACAGCCTTTCTTTTGTGCAAAGATACATTGTGTTAAAATTTCATAAGGATTGATCAACTGGAACTTCAGTTATTTACAAACAAAAGTGTCTACAGACGACGACGAGGAGGACGCGGACGACGACAACGACGACATCGCCATATCATTACATGGCCTCAAATTTTTTGCGGTCGTAAAAAAGGCTAGATTTTAATGAGAAGAGGTTAATACAGCATGATTCAAATGGCTCTGAAATTTGCACTTTTCATTATGTGTATCAAATGAATTGTATTCTCTTATGATGTGGTAGCAATATTTATTTCTTTCACGATTAGATAATTTTCGAATCTAATAGTAACTCGAAACTCATCTTTTAGTTATAACTTTTATACCATCATTTCATTGGGCATTCATATAATTAAATAACCTTTCGGCCATGTTTTTATTGGTTGTTTAAGAGGCCATACATTCACCTCGTTCAACAGAACATTCGGGGTGCCTGTTATGTGAATTGCGGGGTGTCTGTATCGAAGCGAAGGCTTCACCAACAACGCGAGTTCATTTTCATATATAAAGATAAAAGCAGAGAGTCTTGTCAAAATTATCACTGCACGGAATGAAGGTATCATTTAAAATATACGCTGTAGATGTTGCAAACACTCGAGCCCAACTTTACTATCGGGTGCGAAAACAGACATCATCTCTAATTCTTCACCTGTAGTTTGTAAAGACAAAAGCTTATTGCTACAAAATTTTGGTTGAAAACCTTTGTAATTACAAGTAAAACTTGTTTCTACAAGTTTTTTAACCGAATAAACTACAAACAAAATGAAACTTGCAAAAATAAGTTGTGAAGTATGGGGTATTAACTTCATGCTCATCATGGGGTGTAGGCTCTCGTTTAAAAGATACATTGTTTTCAAACCAGTTGCATATTTTGCGCCTACGGCGATATAAAGATTAGTTGTTTTACCCATATAAGAAACATGTCCACAAAGATGTTAAATGTGAAAATTCACAGTGCAAATACGCTCCGCAACACCCTTGGACTGCCAAAAGAGGAAAAGCAGTAATTGAATTAATATTTGAACGTAAATTAATATGACGATTAAAAAAAGTTAGTTTAAATCATGTTTATAAATTTTTCCTTCGTCAGATTTGCAACGGTATATAGGTTATAAGCCAAACAACCAATTGTAATAGTAATAACTACTGGCCAGTTTTGTTACAAAAGCCTCCTAATGCAGTCAGAAACCCGGTTGAAATCGAAAAAAAGAATTGGAACTCTCCCTATAACGAGGTAAAAAAGTGATAAAGTATTTTTTTAAGTTTTCGCTACGCTTCTACAAGTTAAGTAGAGATATGTTTTGGTTGTTTTTGTCACATATTGATACTGATATGGTGTTTTTCATATGATTCCCACAGAAAACTGAAGATAAAAAGCTATCGTTATTACAAAATTATCAACAATCGGTCAGAACAGTGGTTACTTTCTAAACTGTACCTTTTTTGGCATATTTTTATTTTTCAATGAAAAAATCATGGGTATGGTAGAAAGAAGGCGCTTTCCTTTGCATCTATTGAAAAGTTCGCACATAAATGCCACGATTTTATATTCAATTTCAAAGTTGGACATATTTTGGCGGGAATATTAACAATTTTTTAATCGAGTTCACCGAAGTCTAACTTAGCCAAGCATAAAATTTAATAAACACTACTTCAATACAAATTCCATGTTATTGTTACTGAGAAATTAAAGATACTGAATATCATTTAAAACAATAATTGTGAACTTGAAACGAAATACAGCTTTATTCTACACAGAAATCAACCATAAAAGGAGTTTTTTTAAATACTGAGGACGAAACCTGATTTTTAGCTCACCTGGCTATGCCAGGGTGAGCTATTGCCATCACTTGGTGTGCGTCGTCCGTCCGTCCGTCCGTCGTTAGCTCACTTTCAAAAATTTTCTCCTCTGAAACCACTGGGTCAAATGGAACCAAACTTCAACTGAATCATTACTAGGGTATCTAGTTTCAAATTTGTTATTTTGTATGTCTTGGGTCAAACAACATGGCTGCCGTTACTAAAAAAAGAACATTGGGGTAAATTACAGTTTTTAGCAATTAACCCAAAAATTGTTACAGATATAAAAAAAATTGACGAATTATAAATGATTAGCATGAGAAGATCTACGTATGCTGAAATTTTGAAGAAAATATAATGATCCGTCTTAAGAGTTATTGCCCTTTTTCCGTAAAATTTTCAAAATTTTGATGTTTTTTATTTTTTATTAAAAAAACTATAACATATAGAGGCTAAGTTTAAATTGCAAAAGTGTTAAGCATGTTAAGATCTACATAAAGGGAAATTTTGAAGAAAATCCAAGTACCTATATATGAGTTGTGGCCCTTTATTGGTCAAATTTTTCGCAATTTTATACTTTTTGTCCTATATTTCAAAAACGCTTTGAGATAGAGGTCAAGTTTAAATTGCAAAAAGTTCAGCATGTTAAGAACTATATTTTATTGAACACAGTCAAGTTTTCAGACCTCTTCAAAGATGGCCACCAGTGGGGAACTTAATTTACTATTTGACGTAATGGGAAAATACATACAAAAAACTTCTTCTTGAGAACTACAAAATGGATTTGAACCAAACTTGGCATGAATGATGCTGATGAGATGCTGACCAAGTGTTACTACTTTGGTACCAATCCACAACTAAGTGTTGTTACTTTGGTGCTGATCTGTCATCCAACATGGCCGCCAGCGGGGATCTTAATTTTAACATTGGACCCTGTCGGAAAATGCATACAAAAAACTTCTTTTGGGAAAAAATGAATAGAGTTGAATCAAACTTGGCATGAATGATGCTTATGAGGTGCTGACCAAGTGTTACCACTTTGGTGCCAATCCATCATCCAACATGGCCGCCAGCGGGGAACTAAATTTTCACATTGGACCCAATGGTAAAATGCACACTGAATTGCTTTAACCCATACTTGGCAGTCTGTCCCACTTCCTTTAGATAATGGAAATCTTACGATTCTAGCTTTATTTTTACACCAATCTTTCTCATATTTGGTATGTAAATGAAGAATGACCATACATAACTGAAAAATGTTGAATTCGCCGTTTACGGCATATACAAAAGTATGCAGTCATGTGGATTTTCACAATTTTTTTCAAACGGGTGAAAATTTCTATGTGATGGGTTGGCCTATTTTAAGGGCGACCAAGTTACTTGATAAAATAGATGACCCGAGTTGACCTACCTATTAATAGCAAGGTGTACTCGTTCGGGGTTAACAATTGCAATCCAAGGACACTTTGTTTGTAAACACCAAATAGAAATTAGCAGTACAGTAACAATTTCTTTCAAATATTTCTTTTTCGTTTGATGCATGCATATTTCAATTACGTATTTGAGTATTTTGTTCAATAATTTCATTTACGGGTATGTTTTTTCCTTAATAAAAAAAGGGGGGGCGAGCACATGGTTAAAGCCAAAGTGAGACTTGTTTATCATCTGACTTCAATACCTATTTCAGAATGGTCTCGTCTTTTCGATAATGGTGCGCCGAAAATATTATCCATTTAAAAGCATGGAGCATTTTTAAAAAGTATTTTTTCTTTCCATATGTATTGGAAATCATCAAAGTAAAAGTGGTTTCAGAAGTGTACAATATTTTTATTCAACCATGCAAAATCCGGTGCCGAAATATGCAATATGAAAGTCAGCAGAAGAGAATTTCCATTATATAAAGGAAGTGAAACAGATTTTAAGTATTTTTACTTAGGTGCCGATCCGTAATCGTATACGACCTATAGCATTGGACCCTATGGGAAAAGCGCACAACGATCTTCTAGAGAACTGCTGAATGGATTTAAATCAAACATTACATGAATGATGCCTGTCAGGTGCTCACCAAGTGTCGCCAGCTGTGAACTTAATTTGACAAAAGATCTTCTAGAGAATTGCTGAATAGATTTATACCAAACTTTGCATAAATGATGCTTATGAGAAGCTGACGAATTGTTGTTCATTTCCATCATCCAATATAGCCGCCAGCAATGAATTGGACCCTAAGGGGAAATGCATACAAAGATATAATAGAAAACCACCGAATGGATTCAATTTAAACATTACTTAAATGAAACTTCTGAGGTTTTGACCAAGTTTGTTACTTTGGTGCTGATCCATCTTCTGACATGGCCACCAGTGGCAAAGCTTAGTTAAACATAGGACCCATTGGGAAATGCATAAAAGGATCTTCTGCTCTGAAACTGTTTCAGTAGAAATATGATATGATAGTCCTTGGGTGACCCTCCTCAAAGTTTTGTGTTAAATAGCTGCCAGCAGAGAATGTATATTAACATAGGCCCTTTAAGTTTGGAAACTACATTCAAATATCTTCTCTGAAACTGCTTGAACAATTTTAATTCAATTTTATAAAATGTTTCTGATTTTTATGTACATACACCACCAAAGATGGACCATCAATTTGAAATTATAGTGCTGCATAGGACCTAGGTGAGCAATACAGGCTCTTGAGAGCCTCTTGTTTATTTTTCTTTTGCTCAAGAGTTCTCGTTAAATTTTTTCCGATAATTGTTTCTAGAATTATTGTTGATTTTTCTAGAATTACTGTTTTTAACCTTATTGCATAACATTTTCATGAAGTCTTGGAATTAATATTTATTTTCGGCTTCTATCGCATCGCATCCATATGGAGACAGATAAGCATCATTATTCTTATTTCTGAATCCTATTTGTTGTTATATTGAAGTATTGTATTTGTTTGCTTCTTTGCAAATAAATATGTAAACCCAACCAATAAAACAAATGTAGGCACGAATTAAAAAACCCTTCCTCAATGGAAAAAAATTTTCGTATTTATTCTACCATATCTTTTCTAAATGTTAACTTATACAATGTACATGTAATTCAAAATTAAATGTTTATCACGGTATCGAATCCCAACCACCTTTGCGACAAGATGTAAAATGTGTACACTTCCCCATTAAGGGGTGGCGTGGGGGCGTACACCTCCCTTAAAACAAAAAAGCAGGGTAAAATCGGAGTTTTTTTGCCAAAAATTTGTCAAAAAATATATTGGTCATTTTTTTTAATTGTATCCCCTCTAACTATACATCCTGAATCTGTCCTTGTATATTGGTATTAAATAAATTTCCGTTTCCTACTCTCCATATATGTTTGTATTTTTCCGTAAATAAAATAGTTAGGGACCGACCATTTAAGCTGAAGGGGGCAGGGGGGTTATGGTTTTTTTTCTGGACAGAAAATTTTTTTCGCGCTTCGCGCGAAACAAATTATTTATTTTTTGCACGCGTATCAACAAAATATTTTTTTCAAAATCAACATTATTTTTTGGGGCAGAAAGCCTCATTCAGAAAATTTTTTTTCATCATTTTGGCAGCCAAAATATTTTTTTCACATAAAATCAGATCCAAAATATTTTTTTAGAAAAAAAACCATAGCCCCCCCCCCCTTCAAGTTAAATGGTCGGTCCCTTAAAGTCATCACCACCCTAACCCTAACCCGGCCCAGTGATCACTTTATAATTAATACAATCCCATGTAATTGAGAGAAAAAAACAAGAGTCTCATATGAACCTATGTCCCGTAACCATGTCAATCGCCAATCGAGAATGATTCCAATGGTGTTATACTACAGTATTAATATTATACTGAATATTAAAATTGTATGAAGGAGGAAGGAAACTCTACAAAGATGCACAAGTATGTATATGAAGGTGGGTCGATGAGAGGTTTCATGCTTCTCCAACGATGAGTAAAAAAAAGAATTAAACTGTTAGGATTTCTTTATAAATAAATATTCTGTATATATTAATTTTAGTAAGTTAAAATTTTTTTCATAGTTCAAGTATATGCATTGCGCCTTGTGTGAAAAGTCTACTGTAATTGGTATTTTAATCCACCTTAAATTGTTAAAGACTTGTCGACTAATTTTGGTATGTTTCGTACACTCAAGAAAAGGGTGCTTTTTCTCTTCAAGTGTGCTTCATGCCTGAGCATGAAAATCGAATTCAGAAAGGAAGCTACAAAGCGTAATTATAGGTTGTCAGTAGTCCTTACCTGGCGACTCGTCAACGGATTTGATTTAATTATGAAGAGGTCTATGATATTTTGGAATCTGCATAACAAGTAAATTGTTCACCGGTGTTGTTCAAAACAGTTAACAGTTATGGCTTTAGCAGTTTTTACAGTAAAAACGAGATGTAATGTTTATATCTTAAAAAAAGCAAAAAGGCAATTTTGCTCAAAATAGTATAATCTTCCTGAAGTCTACCCGGATAATAATATTTTTAAACTTAATTTATTAGTCCGATTTAAAACTTGGTGCACTTACAATGCAAATGTATGTCACAATTTGTACCTGACCATTGTTATTGATTGATTGATTGAATATTGTTTAACGTCTACTCAGCAATATTTCAGCTATATCAAGACGAGAACAAGTTTGTTGATAAATAATCACTTTGGGGTATGGAAAGGGCCATGGGACGGGAAATTCTGACTGCCACTGGAAAAGTAGGGTGAAATCGTCAAGGGCGAGGAATTTAGCCTTGTAGCCGATCACCTACGGACCACCCCCAAAAGAGCTTGCTACAAGGGTTCTTTAACGTGCAGGAAGCGTGGCATTTCTCCCAACACGTGGACCTGAGTTTACATCCCATCCGAAAGATATGTTGTGTATTTATTAATCCCGCACAACCACGGAATGGGTCCTATTTCTATATCCCGGGACCCTCGTGGTCAGCCTCCGTTTAGGAGGGGTCACACCCCGCAAGCCGGAGATACTGGGTCCTATTTCTATATCCCGGGGTTCCCTCGGGGTCCTCTGTTAGGATAGCTCATACTCCAAGCTCAGAGGATGCTGCGGGCCAATTCTTCAGCCGGGACCGCGCACGGCGGCCATTGTTATTGAAACTACCGGCTAATCGACGACACTGACGCTAGAAGTGCAGTTTTTTTCTTTTCGAATTGCACATATACCATTGCTACTTATTTAAAAACACACACAGACGTAGATACAGTAATGTAATATATCCCAATGAATAAAAGTAATGTGCCAATTTTATAGTGGTCTGACTACCTACTACGAACTCATTACAGCATAAAATTTTAATGTCAATGCCATTCAAAAGTGAAAAGAAAAAATCAGCACGAGTTTTTTCAAGTCAAACACACCCTTTTAAAACGTACACAAAACAATGGTTCCCCTGGATTCACCCTAACAGCGGATTTTCTAAACTGTACCGATTTTTGGCATATGCTTCGATTTTTATTTGAAAATAGACTCTTGAAATAACATCGGACAGGCAGATCGAACGAATGGGTGCTTTTTCTCGCACAATCAGATTTGATTTTTTTTTGCGATTTTTTTTTCTCATCGACCAGTTTTTAATAAATGCCTTCCGGGTCGACATAACAATGACTTCAACTCCTATTCTGTAATGTTATTTTTGGTTTCAGCGTCTTCTGTAATAATGAGATTAAAATAAAAACTACTTGCTATCTTATCTGTTTTGTTATAATCCCGGTATTTAACGATTTTTTACTCTTACAGCTACATTTTCAGGACCTGCCCAAACCGCCGCGTCCATTTTGGTGGTATAAGTTTTTGGCTAGAATTTGAAGAGTTCCTAATTTAAAGGGTAGATAATTTTAGTCAACCGGGTTTCTGACTATCTGGTCCATTTTAAAAATGTTATTCGACTGGTACTCACTGGATCTAAGAAAGTCGACAACAGATGAGCATAATCAGTCAAATAACTAAATACCGAACGATCTTTTCTAATACGATTAATACTATTTGAAGCTTAATCGCGTAATAGCCCCTTTTTCTCAAATTTGTTAATAGTAATCCTGTGCTCTACATTTAAGATTACTGCAAGTGAAGGCAATACATTAGTTAGTGAAATACTAGCAATTATGATCATGTTAACGGAAATTTAACGTTTTGTTAGCATAGGATATGACAATCAAAAATTAGAAAAAAACAAAATTAAGTATAAACACTTACCTGATATGTGAAGTTATTCAAATATTTTATGTGTTACTTCTTTAACTCGAGAAGAAAATTGCTTGGGTAAAAGTATATTTTTCTTAACTTTATTAGTAATTTGTCCAAATTGATGATTTGTCTAAGGTTTGATATTGAACAGAAGTTCCGGTCCACTCGATTAATCTTTGCAGTGATTTTTGTAATTCAACGAAAGTTTAAAGTTACAGATAATTTTTATCACTAACCGTTGTCGTGTAGTTTTACAAAAGTACATTTATTTTCAGACTTATTTCACTTTTTGCCTTGCAAAGAATTTCTTCTTTTTAAAACCCCTCTTTCTCTTTTATTTGTTTTTTTGTCCACTGATAAAATACATGGAGTTAAATTTAGGATTTGTTTGTGTGTCAAACAGAAGCTCGGGTCAACTCGACTTCCTTTTTTTACTATTCAATGGGGGTTAAGGTAACAATATTTGGTTTTGTCTTCTTTCATTAAGACATATTTTCCTAGTTTTGCTGAGACAGGTAGTCATTTCTAATGTCCATTATCTCATTTTTATAGTAATTTTGCCCAGTCTGATAAGAAATAGGAGCTTATTATCAAGGTGTTATTGAATTGTTTACGTGTCAGAAACTCAGGTACACTCGATTTATATTTGAGGTGATTACACTAAGGTCAAGGGTAAAGATATTACATTTGAAAATAAATATTGAAATATAGGCGGGGTTGATGTGATAAAAAACGGCGAATCAAAATAATCGTCATTTTTTATAAGGGTATCGAAAAGCTAATAAAACCGGAAGGAAGGGGAGGGTATTTTGTTCTTAAAAGAAAAAAAACCTTCTTTTTTATCCTTTATTCACTGATGTTTTTCAAGCTGCAGTGTCTGAATTGTGTTGTTGTTAAAGTCTGTTTCACTTCCTTTAGATAATGGAAATTCTCTTCTGTTGACTTTAATATTGCATATTTCGGCACCGAATTTTGCATGGTTGTATAAAAATATTGTACATTTCTACAACCACTTTTAGTTTGATGATTTTCTATACAAATGGATAGAAAAAATCCTTATTAAAATGCTCTATGCTTTTAAAGGGATTATATTTTCGGCGCACAATTATCGACAAGACTGGACCATTGTGAAATAGGTATTGGCAGGTATTACATGAAGTAAGATGACAAACAAGTCTCACTTTGACTTTTACCATGTGCTTCTTCCCCCTTTTTAATTCAAGAAAAAACATACCCGTAAAGGAAATAATTCAACAAAATACCCCAATATGTAATTGAAATATGCATGCATTAAACGCAAAAGAAATATTTGAAAGAAATTGTTAATGTACTGCTACTTTCTATTTCTTGTTTACAAACAAAAAGTCCGTGGATTAAATTTGTAACCCCGAACGAGTACACCTTGCTATTATTAGATAAGTCAACTCGATTCATCTATTTCATCAAGTTACTTGGTCACCCTTAAAATAGGACGATCCACCACTTACAAATTTTCACCTGTTTGAAAAATATTGTGAAAATGCATATGACTGCAGACTTTTGTGCATGCCCTAAACGGAGAATTCAACATTTTTCAGTTATGTATGGTCATTCCTGATTTACATACCAAATATGATAAAGATTAGTGTACAAATAAAGCTGAAATCGTAAGATTTTCATTATCTAAAGGAAGTGAGACAGACTTTAGTAATTGTTTCAGTAATTATTTACATATAATAGGTTATGGATAAATTGACAATTCGTAGTCTAAATTGTCGTGGATTGTGATACGTCGAGACATTTTTTTGCAGATGTCGTGACAGATACGATGTCACTTTTTTGGTCGATACACATAGTACTGGCGATTTCGAAAAGTTTGGAGAAGCGAATTGGGCTATAAAATTTATTTTAGTTCGTATTCTAGCAGCAGCCGTGGGAGTGGCAATTCATTGAATTTGAAGTTTTGCAGGAAATTAAAGACAAGTCTGGGAATTTTTTACTCTTAGATATAAAACTTAAAGGTTATAGATTAACTTTAGGGGCAGTATATGGACCAAATGACGATCCATTATTTTATGAGGATATACAGCGTAAAATAGAATCCATTGGTAACACGTCTGTTTTGTTAGGTGGAGATTGGAATGTTCCATTCAATTACGATGCTGATACTGAAAATTATGTAAATAAGAATAACCCTAAAGCTTATAAAAAATTACATACAATGATAACAGAATCGGATTTTATTGATACATGTATTTGGAGGGTCTTACATCCTGATGTAAGACGATTCACTTGGGAGGGGTCAAAATAGAAAAAGGGGGAGATTGGATTATCTACTGTGTAGTTCAGACTTGGAAGTTTTAGATAAGACTTGTGGTATTGGTATTGCTTATAAGTCTGATCACTCTCCAGTGTCCCTCACTTTACAATTCTCGGTGCAAGAACGCGGGAGGGGGGTTTTGAAGTTTGCAAGGACTCTTGTTGGATCCTGATTATGTAAAAATTGTTTAAAAAACCATCCAAGAAGTTATCTCGCAGTAAGGCCATACGGACTCAAATACGGGAGAAGTTACGTACGCAATTAATGATCAATTATTGTGGCAAACTATTAAAGTTATACTTAGGGGAAGACTATTTCGTATTCAACATTTATAAAAAAAAAAAAAAAAAAAAAAAAAAAAAAAAACAGCAAAAGAATACTGAAGCTGAGAAAACGATTCCAAAGCTCGTATTAAATGACGGGTCGGTTGTTGAAAATGTTCACTCAATTATCGAGGAATAAAAGAACTATTATATAAATTTGTATTCTAGTCAATGAAACGACATAGAACATAACTTTGTCGGTGAATTCTTAGATATAAATAACCCATTTCTAAGCAAATTAGATGATGCAGAACGTTATTTGTCAGAGGGTAGATTAACATTAGCAGAATGTTTAACCGTTTTAAAAAGTATGAACAACGGTAAGTCACCTGGGCCAGACGGGTTCTCAACAGATTTTTATAAATTTTTTTGGACCGATATTCGGGACTTCGTTCTTAATTCTTTAAATTACGCGTATGATACAGGTTTGCTCTCGGTTACTGAAAAACAGGAATCATAACGTGCCTTCCAAAAGAAAGAAAGCCGAAGGAATATATAAAGAATTGGTGTCCAATATCGCTTCTTAATGTCGCTTACAAAATTGCTACCTCTTGTATTGCGTATCGAATTAAAATGGTACTGACAAAGCTAATAAGCAATACTCAAATGGGATTTGTAAAAGGGAGGTACATTGGGGAGTGCAGTAGACTTATCCTTGACCTAATCGATAGTACAGATGAGGACAAGATACCTGAACTTTTACCATTCCTTGACTTTGAGAAGGCTTTTGATTCCTTAGAGTTTGATTTCATGTTTAAATGCCTAACCTTTCTAGGATTTGGGGAATTTTTTTGTATTATTGGATTAATTTTTTTTACAATGATGTTTCCAGTTGTATCTTAAACAATGGTCATTGTTCGAATTACTTTCCACAAAATAGAGGTGTACGTCAAGGTGATCCAATCTCCCCTCATTTATTTATTTTGTGTTTAGAATTTTTAGGGGCTGCCATAAAAATAACCCTGGTATAAATGGATTAAAGGTAAATTATTCAGAATACTTAATCAGTCAATACGCTGATGACTCAACCTTGATCTTGGTTGATGACGAAAAATCTTTAAATTCAGCTATAAATCAAAAATTTCGTTTTTCAAAATGTTCTTGCTTAAAAGCCAATTACGACAAAACAGAAGCTGACTGGATCGGGGCTTAAAAGGGCTGTGTTGACAAATTGAATACAGAGCTAAAAAGATTAAATGGAACTTTAAAGGCAAGTTTACAATCCTTGGCATCAAGTATGATTTATCCAAAAACGACTTTTGGGTCGATAACTTTTAAGAAAAAATTTGTAGTATTAAAAAGATTCTTGTGAATTGGACATTGAGAAATTTGACACTGGTTGGAAAAGTTACTGTGATAGAATCACTTGCGTAACCAGTGTTTGTCCAGTGTCTAACCAGTGTCTCCCAGACCCCACCATATATCATTAACAAGTTACAGGCTTTATTCTTTAGTTTTATATGGAATGAAATCTGAAAAGATAAAAAGAAATGTTCTAGTCGGAGATTACCTGTCCGGAGGTTTGAAGTTCCGCATATTCTGTCATTTCTACGTGCCTTAAAATTTGTTTGGATCAAAAAGATACTTGATCCGATGAATCATGCGAGTTGGAAGTCACTTTTTCTTGACAGAGTTGAAAGTCTAGGAGGAGATAAATTTAGTATTTCTCATATTCTGCTTTTTAAGATTTTGAGGATAGGTTCATGCCTTTCTGGCGAGATATTATAAAAACATGGGCGGAAGTTAATAAAAAAGACAACACAGCCCATGAACACTTTTTAGAACAGCATCTTTGGTTTAACAGGAATATACAAATAGCTAAAAAACCTGTTTATTTTAAAACATGTTGTACGCATGGAATATTTTTCATAGATGATCTGGTAAAGGAAAAATGGAGGTTTTATGACTTAAAATTAATTTAAATTAGAATACAATATTCATATAAACTTTTTAGAGTATTATGGCTTATTAAATGCCATACCAAAAGAATGGAAACGTGCTAGTATGACGTCAAAAAAGTTAGCAGAAATTACGAATAAATATGTTGATATTCTCAATACTGTACAAAAACCTACATAGCCTTTTTACAAAATACTTCTTGAAAGGGTAATAGAAAAACCTACAAAAAGTCAGAATAAATGGGAAATTTTTTTGGCAAACGAATTAAGAGAGGATCAGTGGGAAAATATTTATTCTGGAGCTTTCACAGTTACAAACCTTTCAATTTAAAATTAATCATCGAATTATTTTTACCCATTATTTATTAATGAAATGCAATTTTTCAGAGACATCAATGTGCACGTTTTGCAATGAAGCTATAGAAAAGATTGAACATTTATTTTGGTATTGTCAGTATTCTAGAAATATTTGGGTATTTGCTATTACCCATCTGAAAAATGCTTTGAATCTTGATCTTACATTTGACAAATATTGTGTATGTTTAATTGTTACAGTGGAGAGTATTCTTCTTGTATTAATATATGTTATTTATATATTAAGAAATATGTTTACATGTGTAAACTTAATAATACATTGCCTAAAGTTGAGTGCCTACAAAAGTTTCTTCAAAATTGCAACAAAAAAAAAAAATGAAATGTCATCTTGTTACTTCTTATCCACGACAAAATATGAAAAAAACGAAAGTAATGTGGATAGAATTTGGTAGGGCACTGCAGCTGGAGTAGTATGAATCAATATACATACATAATATATCTATATATATTAAAATTTGTAATTATCTGTATTTTGAATGTGTATCCATATATTTGTCATTTAAAAATTTTTCTATCTTTGGTGGGATGAAAAAAATGAAATGAAATATTTATTTAAAAAAAAAGAAGAAAAAAGATATGGTTAACAGCATCCTGACAAAACTGAACTAAAGGACCAGAGACTAAGCCTGTATCAGTCCCTTAACAAGATGCTTCTTTGACATGTCTATGCTATAGAACGAAACATGTTCTCCCTAAAGCTATGTTCTCCACTGAAATCCGTTTTATTTGTCAGATCCTAACGAAATAAGTATTCTTTGTATTTTGGATTTTTATTGGTTATGTCTAAGGGGGGTGGTTGGGGGTGGGGGCCTTCCGGGTTTTGATCCTTCTTTTTTCATTTTTTTAAAAATTTCTTGCAGAATTTAGGGAAAAAAGTGAAAAAAATCGACTGAAATCCGCATTTCTTTCTATAATACCATCAGAACATCTTTTTTTGGAGTCCATATTAGCCGTTTTAAAGTTACCATTGTCAAGGCTAAAGTAAAGATGCTTATTTTTTATCTAAAATTATGTTTTTAAATAGTAGATTAATAAAAGGTAATTGTATAAATTTTTAGAAATAAATAGCAATATTTGTACGTATTCAGAAGTGTGATGAACAATTTCAGTGTTTCAGTGTTTTCCATGTTGTCCGTTGGTTTTCAATGACACAAAAAGAAGCAAAATACGCTTTGATATTTTTCGGAAGACAACTCTTTTTAGTAAAAACGTATTCTATTTAATGTATATGTTACAGTGCAAATTGGAATTCAGTAGGATCCAGAATCTTCTTAGTACAAAATGGAATTCTAATTTCTACTGGAACAAATAAGAATTCTAATTTGTTCTGGATTTAAACTAGTGCAAATTTGAATTCCAATTTCTACTGGGACAAATTTGAATTCTGATTTGAACTGGATTTAATCCAACATAAATTGGAATTCCAATCTTTTCTAGGAGAAATTGAGATATCCTAATTTATACTAGTAGGATTCTGGATCCTACTAACTAAAATCAAAAGAAACGGTGGTAGAGAAGTAAAACATTATCAGTAATATGTCCTTCCACTGTTTTTTGGATATCATTTAAATCATGTTAATTAAAAGCTAAATTTCGAAAGAATAAGATTACACTAGCAGATATATTATGATCTTGTTTGGCCATTTTGATCTTATCGCGAATTTGGCAAGCTTAACACAATTTTGTTAAGACTGTGTAAGATATTCAGTCTCATTTCAAGAAAATTGCTTTAAAGGACGATCAAGACCTGTTCAGTTTATCAAGATCAAACAAGATAACTGCTTTCAAGGGCGATCAAGATGTGTTAAGTTGGTCCATATCAAACAAGATCAAATCTGTATCTTGTTTGAAATTAAACTTAATCTTAAAGACATATCCTACTATTCAAACTCCAATATGATATCTTCTTGATATTCCTTTTGTACAATATTAATGATAAAAGCTTTAAATTAAGCTTAAAAAAATTGGGGGTCACCGACCTAGTTTTAGAGCTATGACGTCATCTTTATTTACCTGTTTTGAAGGTATTGATATATACTATATGGCCTATAATTTCACTATATTGTAGATTCCGAATGAACTAAATCTATTTTAAATGCTTCATGGTGTGTAGAAAACAATATGTTACAACAAAATAAAAAATATGCAAGTTTTGGTATAAACGAGACACTTTTCAAGTTCCCGCCATTTTTGTCAGGTACTCCCAATATGACAAAATCGCTGATCGCAAAAAATTCAAATATGATAATTTGATAATATTTTCACAGAAGATAGGAGTAGTTGATATGGGAAAAAGCCGCAGGTTTTCAAAAAACGTTTTTTGAAAACCTGTGGCTTTTTCCCATATCAACTACTATCTACGGGACTAACGAGAATAAACAATTGTTATTCACTACAGTTGAGACGGGTAAAACGGGCTAGATTCTTAGTTCACTCACATTTTTTACGTTGCTTGCGGTTTAAGCATCTCATAAGTTACATGACACGGGTTATACGTAACACTGACGTGTATCTCTGGTTCTATACTTTTGATTCCTATATGTTTCTTATAAGTCTGACAAGTCGTCACCAGTTACTCTCTCTATAACGAATATATTGCTAAAAGGATAATATAAATATACGATTTCCCCTTGAATATCAAGTTTTTCGTAAAAACCATGTACCTTTGTTTTTATTTTTTTTAGATTGGTCAATTCATATGCAAGCATTTTTTTTACCTGATTTTTATTATAAAAGTCAAACATTATTACTTTCCACAACGGTTATGCACCCTCCTACCTGAAATACACTCATAATTTTTTATCTAATAAATATTCGGGTTATAAAAAATGACAACGATTCCCGTATATTTTTCAGAAAAGTCTAATACGAATAATTTTAAAACAATACAAGGAGTAAAAAATATGCCGAGTGATTACTTCCGCTTACTCGTCGTGGGCCCGTTCGGGGTTGATTAAACAAATTTGCTAATGCACCTTTTATTTAAACCCTTATTGTATTACGACAAAATTATTCTTTACGCAAAGAACTTAGAACAACATTACTACAAGGAACTAATTCGAAGATTCGAGGTAATAGCGGAAAAACTAGGTGTGTCTCTGGAAAATTTATTACAACTATCTAATGATAAAGTTGAAGACATCGACTGCGAGGACGAAGTATCTGACGGCAGTGCAGGTGACAAACAAAAAATCGTAATTTTTGACGACTATATTTGTTCACAACAAGATCAATCTTCTATTGTGAAATACTTTATAGGCGGAAGGCACAAGAAAATGAGCGTAATTTATTTGAGTCAGTCCTATTTTCGGATACCTAAAGACTGTCGTTTAAATTGTAATTTCTACATAGTGTATAATTTTCCGAGTAAAAAGGAGAGAGAACTTATATCTTCAGAACTTCAGGTCTCAAAAAATACGCTTGATTTAACTACTAAAAATAAATATTCTTTTTTGTATCTTAACTTACCAGAGAAGAAAATATTTCATTGTTTTGATCGGGAAATTCAATCTTAACGTGTTAAAACAAATTACTTTTAATGACAAATACGTTTTCTTAACATTTAATCTCCTAACAGGTAATTGATACGCCTTAGTGAAACTGCGACAAAAATCAATACGACGTCAAGATCAAGCTGTTGGTAGTTTTCCATTCATTCTTGCAACAAACATCGTTAGATAAACAACGACATATATTTTTGTATTTGTGTTTACCATTAAGCGATATAATAGACTAATTTTTTTATGGTATGTTATTTCAGACAGAGGAAAAAATAATAATAATGGATAGTTATAATACGAATAGTGATTTTATAAATCAGGATATAAAAATAGCAACCCGGAAGAATCACGCCATGCTGGATTAA
>MJUU01067718.1:0-10726 GCA_002080025.1 Modiolus philippinarum
AATTGGGCCAACGAACTAGGTTAAGCTCGCTGAGTCCGGCTCAGTACAACCAATATTTCAGTCGGATGACAGTCCCATGGTTATAGATAGATAGATAGATAGATAGATAGATAATAGAAAGATAGATTTGTTCAAATATCAACATGCATCAAAGCTAAATAACAATATACTGCATTCATATAAAAAATGACAATATAATATTTTAAAATGTGTTGATATATGAGTTGATAGCCAATAAACTGAGCCTTATAAGAAAGATCGGGGAAAATGTTATACCCTACGTCCGTCCGTCCGTCCGTCCGTCTGTCTGTCTGTCCGTCCGTCCGTCCGTCCGTCACACTTTTCTTGTGACTCAAACTCCTCCTACATTTTTGGAATTTAGGGATTTAATTTTGTCGTAGAATTGTTGCATATAGTCTGTAGATGTGCAATAAGCTTTCAGATTTTTGATATTGGTCTTGGTGCAAACAAGAGGCCCCATGATGTCAATTTTTACACATGTGGCATGTGACACAAACTCCTCCTACATTTATGAATTTAGGGATTTAATTTTGTTGTAGAATTGTTGCATATAGTCTGTAGATGTGCAATAAGCTTTCAGATTTTTGATATTGGTCTTGTAGCAAACAAGAGGCCCCATGATGTCAATTTCAACAAAGACCAAAAGATGTGGATTTTGACCCATGTGGCATGTGACGCAAACTCCTCCTACATTTTGGGATTTAGGGATTAAATCTTTATTCAGAATTGTTGCATGTAGTCTATAGATTTGCAAAGACACATATTTTTTTTTAATTTTTGGCATGTTATCTTATATTCTGACAAGTGTTTGGTAAAAAAAAATTCTGAAAACTTAGGATTCTGATAGGCGGTTCCAATGTTGGTAAATTTCCTGAAAGTCTCAAAGACCACTTATTTTTTGGAATTCTATTTAGCAACTGTACTTTAAATGTTTGTGTAGTTAGGACAAACATTTTCATCAATTGGATTTCCAAAATATTTCATTCCAGTTTTGGTAAATTTCCTGAAAGTCTCAAAGACCACTTATTTTTTGGAATTCTACCTAGCAACCATACTTAAATTGTTTATTTAATTTAGGACAAACATTTTCATCAATTGGATTTCAAAAATATTTGATTCCAATTTTGTTAAATTTCCTGAAAGTCTCAAAGACCCCACTTATTTTGGAATTCTACCTAGCAACCATACTTAAATAGCTTCTTTAAGCTAGGACAATGACTTACATCAATTGGATTTCAAAAATATTTGATTCCAATTTTGGTAAATTTCATGAAAGTCTCAAAGACCACTTATTTTTGGAATTCTACGTAGCAGCCATACTTAAATTGTTAGTGTAGTTTAGGACAACCATTTTCATCAATTGGATTTAAAAAATATTTGATTCCAATTTTGGTAAATTTCCTGCAAGTCTCAAGGACCACTTATTTTTTGGAATTGTACCTAGCAACTGTACTTGAATTGTTTGTGTAGTTCATGGCAAACATTTTCAGCATATTGATTTCAAAAATATTGATTCCAATCTTGGTAAATTTCCTGAAAGTCTCAAAGACCAGTTATTTTTGGGAATTCTGCTTAGCAACCATATATCCTTAAATTCTTTTAGTAACAATAACGACTATCAATAGTTAGATTTAAAAAATTATGGAAAAAATATGCCCAGAGTGTATAACAACTGTTTTCTGTGTCAAACAGGGAGTGCGGGGATAGCTGTCGTTTCCTACAACATCTAGTTTCCTAATGGGTCCATTTTGTGACAGTCATTCTGACTGCAGTTAGAGATGGTCTAAAAAGCTACTGCGAAAAAGCCTATTCCACGAGCGGAGTGAATCAGATGTGGATTCTTAAAAATTCCAAAGATCTCCTTGAACAGCTTTCCTCAAACAGTCTCGCATACTGCAATAGCATTCAAACTTTTGATTTTTCTACCCTTTATACAACTCTTCCCCATAATAAACTTAAAACAGTAATTTCCGATCTGATACATCAATGTTTCTGTACAAAAACCGGAGAACGCAGGTATTCCTATCTGGTAATAGGAAAAGATAAAACATATTTTGTAAAGAACCACACTGAGTCAAACAAGAAATACAGTGAAAAGGACGTGATTAAGATGCTTGAATTTTTGATCGACAACATTTTTGTTGAATGTGGAGGCCGTGTTTTTCAACAGACAATAGGGATTCCTATGGGAACAAATTGTGCGCCACTTTTAGCTGACCTTTTCCTTTTTTCGTATGAAGCAAAGTTTTTACAAGGGCTGATACAACAGAAACAAAAACAGCTAGCCCAGACTTTTAATTTCAGCTTCAGATATATAGACGATGTACTTTCTCTTAATAACCCAAAATTTAAAGAATATTTACATCGTATCTACCCCAGTGAACTTGAAATTAAAGAGACAACCGATACACCCGATTCTGCTTCATACCTTGACCTTTTGTTGTACATTGACGAACATGGACGTCTGAAATCTAGATTATATGACAAACGTGATGATTTTGACTTTCCAATTGTGAACTTTCCCTTTCTCTGCAGCAATATACCTGCATCCCCAGCATATGGAGTATATATTTCACAATTAATTCGTTGCTGTGGAGCGTGCGGTGCATACGGTGACTTTGTGGAAGGAGCAGAGGCACTGTCACAGGAACTGCTGGGTCGGGGATGTGTTCGGCCTTTGTTGCTTTCGTCCCTTCGGAAATTCTATGGCCGTCACCACGACATCATAGATAGATATGAAATGTCAGTGTCACAAATAAAAACTGACATTTTCAGCTAGATTTGCGTCTTCCCTGATTTGACATTACCGGTTTCGACTTTACCCTGAATTGACCCACTGACAGTGTGACGGGTGCTGTGCACAGAGCAGGACATGCTTACCCTTCCGGACCACCTGATGTCGCTCTCGGTTTTTATGGGAGTTCACACTGTCAGTGCTTTAGTTTTCACTGTTGTCTTGTTAAATTTTAGTTTTGTCTTCGTCAGTAATGTTTGTGGTACGGATTTGTCCTTGTCCATGTTTGAATACTTAAGTGATTACAAAGGGTTTTCAAAAATTCACCTTGGTACTGTTTGAGGGTTAGAGAAGTAACACGTACCATGGCTCTCAATTGGTTTTGTCTCAGGGTTAGAAAATGACAATAACCAATCAGTAACCTAACAGATCTTTCAAAACATATGCCTCACTGGCCGTGTGACGGGTGTTGTGTGCATAGCAGGACATGCTTACCCTTCCGGGGCACCTGATGTCACTCTTGTTTATTGAGAGTTCACACTGTAAGTGCTTTAGTTTTTTGTGTTGTATATGTTACGTTCGAGTGTTTTGTAGGCATGTGGTGTCTTTGGTCTTCCGTCTTTTGGTGTTCTTGCTTTTGCCTTGTCTCTGGACTTTGATTTGTGTAATCTTGTGCTTTGTTCCTTCGGTATTCTACTGCCGTTGTTTCTTAAAATATTATGTCATACTAAAAACAAATAAGACTTCATGACTATGGCTGGTTATAAAAATATAGCAATATAATTAATATAAGCCGACTATAGGCACATTGAAATAAAGTTTACTTTTAAATGACAACTTATGGCTCAATAAAAGATATAAGAACTATTGAAACCGTTGCTTTCTTTATTGGATAGAAAAATTTTCACCCCCAATTTTTTATATTTTTTGACAATATGTTCCAGTCTTTTATACTCACTTTTATACCAATATGATAAGATTTTAAAGCCCGATCTGTCAGTGTCCTTTAGCAGATTGTATAAAGAAGTTATATTCACTTTATCTCGTGAATTGTGTAGGACAATCTTTAATTTTTGTAAAATTCTTATACATTTAGTAAGGACTTTTATTATAGTAAATATTATGTACAACAATACACATGGGTTAGTCTCAGGTGTTTAAATCTGTTTTCAACCTGTTACCTGTTACCTATTCTGTACTCTGCCACCTTTTTCAGATGAACCACTGATCACAGCTCGAAGTGTAGAAATATACTCTAAGGGCGGTTGGAATTTTCCTTATCACACACACACACTTTAAAATTTCCATATCATCATTATTTATATACAGCGTTTCTTTCCGAGTTAAGCAAAATCCATCACCACATTTAAAATCTAAAACGCATTCCACATGCCTTTGTACATACTTTATACAGATACGCCACCACACCACACTCAATAAAGTCATATCAAATAATATAATTCATCTGGTAATAAATATCTTGATATATTATTAGCGTACAAGCTGAATCAGGCTGTAACGCAAAAATATAACTACTGGCTATTCGCTCAATATCTGTGTGGATATCTTCAAGGAAGTGAAAGTTAGTACAGTCCATTACCATTTGGAGAAGATTGTTCCTTATACTAAATAATTCTTCAACAATATCTTCACAAATTGTTTCCAATAATAAATTACGTAATTTCTGGAAAAACCTCCGTCTAATTTCTTCTAGTGTTTGACACTCAAGTATAAAATGTTTTATATCTTCAGGTTCTTTAAAGCACAATTGACAGATAGGACTTATTTTATGATGACTGAATTTGGCTCTATCTATTTGTAGAGTATATGTACTACATATCATCTTCTACTTAATACAAGCACGCTTCATTGCAAGCAGCTCAGTTCCACAACTTTTCCATACATTATGGACAGTCCCAAATTTAAAATCTTGACAATTAAGGTATTTTAATGAACTTTTTGATCCTGCTTCAATAACTAACCGATCCTTCCAGTAACTTTCAATAACTCTATTAACTAATTTCTTCCATATTAATTTCCCAGGAGTAACATCAAATAAATCCAAAGGTCTTGGTAACTGATAAAGTTCCATTAGTTTCATAACATGAATGAACCAACTGTATGAATTTTCTGATTTTAGTGATAATTGTCTCATAGCGATTTTATATTCCAACGAGTCTTTATTGTCAACTATATTCCGAAATGTACAAAGCATATATTTGTGGATCTCTGACTCTATTGGTAATTGACCAGCTAGTATAAGGACCGCTGAGTTGGCTGTTCTTACAGGAAGGTGTTGGATTTGTTTCAACAACGTCACATAGTAACCAGACAATTTTGACATGTCACTTTTTGTTAATCTTATTACACCAATTCCATACAAAAGTCTAGGTATAACGAAACATTTGATCATATGAACGGAGATCATAGTATTAATCCCATTTAAACCATATAGTCCAGCATCCATTAAAGCATACACTGTCTTACGGGCAGTTTGTATTCTATCTGAAACCACTTCTTTAACTCCAAACTTAGATGAAATATCTCTTTTTATTCCCAAATGTGTTGCACTATTAGGTGTACTTAACTCTTTATTGTTCATAGTCCACTTAAAATCGGATTTGTCCCTTATCTTTAAAACACAAGACTTTTGTTCACTAATAATATAACGGTACTTGTTTGCATGATATATCTGTATATCTATCATTGCTTTTAAATCATAAGGATTATTAGCAATCAATGTCACATCATCAGCAACTGTTGGTACTCCACAGTAGACAGATCCTATGTATGCCCCAATTTAACATTCTTCATAAATTTTAAGAAGAGAGTTTATAAACACCTTATACGCTGTTGGTGACCAAACACCCCCCTGTCTAATTCCTTGAAGTTCTTTAAAACATTGGGGGATATTTCCTTCCCATTTCACCCTTGTAGTGAGATCTTTGTATACCATTCTTTAAATAAAAGCCAATTATCCCCTTCCATACCAGTTTTATTAATTTCTCTAAATAGGCAATCATGCCAAACTATGTCGAATGCTTTCTTTGCATCAGTTAAAGCTATTAATATGGGACTATGCTTTTCCTTAGCCTCAATTTGCATTTCGGTAAGTATTAATCCAGCAATTGTTGGTGATTCACCCTCTGTAAAGCCTTTTTGTAAGTAACTCTGACATTTTCGTATTTTAGATTGATTTTGCAAAAGGTGAACCTTTTCTAAAACTTTTCCAATAGCACTGGTAACTGTAATTCGTCTATAAGAGTTTGGATCATCTTTTGGTTTTCCACCATTTTTATAAATAGGACATCCCATACCGCTTTTCAAAGATTTTGGTATACTCAACGGTTTAAAAATAAGATTTACTAGCTTCGTCAGTACAAAAATGACAGAGTCTTCACCATATTTCAAATGTTCAATTGTTATTTTAGATTCATCAGGAGCTTTTCCATTTTTAAAAGATAAAATACAGTTTTTAATATCAAATTCAGTAACTTCAGTAATAGAATTTTTACTTCCCATGAAAGTCTTGGTAAGAGCATCCACATCATCATTAACGGTTGTCAAAAATTTATCATCAAAAGTTTCTATAGAAGATGGTGTCGCTAGATCTTCAAAATAATCAGCCCAGGCACCAAGGATAGTGTGTGACGTGTTACAAATATTGTTACCAACTTTCAATATTGAAGTGACACCCGTCCTTATATTACGTTGTTTATTTACTAATGTGAAAAACTTTTTATCATTACTTTCCTTAAGTTTCATTATTTCAGTATAAGATTTATCTCTTTTAGCAGCTGCTAATTGTCTCTGAGCAGATCGCAATTTTTCCTTTTGTTCTCTCATTCTCTTATAATTAATACTATCCCTATTTTCTTTATTACCTTCATTTTTCCACTTCCAGTAATAATACTTTCCTTCTTTCATAATAGTTGTCATTTCAGGTGTCCAGTCCCTCTTTATTTTCCTGTTCTTATTTTTACGTCTAGGGCAAAGATCCTCAGCTGTTTTCACCATTATATCTGAAAAGTTGCTTACTAATTCTTCAACATTAACTTCATTATTCAGATTAGAGTCTATAGAAATAATTAATTCTTTCAAATTTTCACCTAAATTTTCTTCATACTTTTGTTTATCAATCTTATCCCAATTAATACGACAAAGTCTAGTTTGTAATGAAGTATTTTCAATCTTCTCCAAGCAGCAATTAACCACTATTATAATCGGATCGTGGGTAGACATATCACGCTCAAATGTCAAATACTTTTTAACTAAAGAGGTACTTTGCAGGAAGTAGTCAATTTGTGATTCGCCTCTATTATTAAAATGATAAAAATTA
Source organism: Modiolus philippinarum (assembly GCA_002080025.1). NCBI lineage: Eukaryota > Metazoa > Mollusca > Bivalvia > Mytilida > Modiolidae > Modiolus > Modiolus philippinarum. The sequence continues at coordinate 7,095 of MJUU01067718.1, forward strand.
CTTTTTCTTCTACACATATCTGGTAAGTTTAGACCATTTTCATGCAAAAATTCCAAGAGAGCAATATCATGAGGGATCTTTCTGTCAGTCCTATGTAACGACGCATTCATATCACCACCAATAATTATACTAGCTGTATGTTGATATCTGTCAATAATTTCACTAAGTTACTCTAAAACTGATTTATAATACTCTAATGAACCACTTCTACCACGTGTGGGCATATAAACACAGATAAGTATCACTGGCTGCAACGAATTTATTCGGACAGTAATTATTCTACTTCCACCATCAGGAAGAATTTCAATCATAGATTGTAGTTTAATGTTAAAGCAAATAGCTACACCTCTCTTTCGTTCTATAGGACAGTAATTATTCTACTTCCACCATCAGGAAGAATTTCAATCATAGATTGTAGTTTAATGTTAAAGCAATCTATGATTGAAATTCTTGGTTGCCAAACAACACTATTAAGATTACTGGAAGACTGGAAACAGGCATTGGATAATAATGAATATGTTGCGGCGATCCTAATGGACTTGTCAAAAGCCTTTGACTGCTTGCCTCACGATATTCTTATATGTAAGCTTTCAGCATACGGTTTAAAGAAAAATGCTACTGACCTTTTATATTCATATTTATCAAATAGGAAACAACAATTTAAAATTGGTAATTGTGTAAGTAGCTGGGCAGAAATTCAAAAAGGGGTGCCTCAAGGCTCAATTATAGGGCCACTTCTATTTAATGTCTTTATAAATGATATTTTTATTCCATACAAAAAGGTGATTTATATAATTATGCAGATGACAATACGCTATCTTTTCATTCTCCAGATTTTAGCCAAATAATAAGTGTTTTGCAGTCAGAGAGCAATATTTTAATAAGTTGGTTTAATTTTAATTGTATGCAAGCTAATCCTGAAAAGTTTCAGGCAATAGCTGTGGGTAATAAAACTCAAAATAAAGCTCCTATTTTTGATATTGGTACAGCAAAAATGAGCTGTGATGATATAGTTAAACTTTTGGGTGTTGATATTGATTTTCAGTTAAATTTTGATTTTCATATTAAAAATCTTTGTAAGAAAGCAGTTCAACAATTAAATATCCTTAAAAGAATTGGAAAAAATCTTAGTAAATTGAACAGGTTAACTATTTTTTATACTTTCATTCAATCAAATTTTAATTTTTGTCCATTATCTTAGCATTTTTGTTCTGAAACAAATACAAATAAAATTGAAAAAATACAAGAGAGAGCTCTTAGATTTGTATATTTTGATTATAATACAAATTATGAAACTTTATTAGAAAGAGCTAAAATACCAACAATGCAGGTAAAAAGAACTAGAACAATGGCTATTGAAACTTTAAAAATTTTGCACAACTTATCACCACCTGTTTTGAGCGACTTAATACAGAAAAAGGAAAGCAGTTATAATTTTCGTTATTCTAATCTTTTACAGGTCCCTAGAGTCAATACTTCAAAATATGGTAAGATGTCCTTTAAATATGCTGCTCCAGTACTTTGGAACTCACTCCCCGATTCTTACAGAATAATCACAAATTTTAATGAATTCAAAACTCAATTATCTTTTTGGAATGGAAAAGAATGTACTTGTTTGGCATGTAAAAATTATAGTTAAAAGCTGGTGCAGCATACCAAATTTATAATTTCTGTCTCTATTATATACTATTAGATGCTCCACTGTTTTTATAAATTGTGCTTATAATCGCTTTGTTTAATATGTTTTAGTCTTGTTATATTTTGCTGTTTCAACTTGCTGCTTCCATTTTTAGCTTGTTTTTGTGCTTTTTAGTGCTTATATGCTTCTTACTGCTTAACTTGCTTGACTCTTTGTGCTTAATTGTGTTTTTAACTTTTTGCATGTGTAGTTTTTATGTATCTTATTATATTGTGTATGTAGTGCTTGTTGCCTTTTAGTAGTCTTGGTGTGTATTGCATGCTTATGTTTTTATGTATATTATTGTGTATCGCATGTTTATGTCTTAACAATTGTATGTAATGTCGGTTCAAAAGCACTTAAGTGCTTATGTTACTTGTTATCTGTCTTGCCGACTTTAAATAAAACTTATCTTATCTTATCTTATCTTATAGGATCATTTACTATGTCTTCATCAAAACATTTAATAGAACAGACAAAGTCACTCATAAATTCCTCTAGTAAATATTTTTCCCTTTCATATAACCAGTGTTCTTGTAAGAAGATAATGTCAGCTCTTTTCGATAATTTATCTAAATAAAGCTTATTTGAAGTAAAACTTTCAATATTAAAAGATAAAATATTTAATTCGTTTACATATACTTCACTTGTTATGGTACTCATTGTTGCATGCTCCTTATCCACAAACTTCCCTTGCTCTACTTCTAATTTTGTGATATTTCCGACATTTGTAGATTTTCCCCTTCCCTTGATACTGTCTCTGAAATCTTGGTGGTAGGTTTTTCATTTGTCGTTTCGCTGGAATTTGATACACCTCCCCTTTCGTATGTTGTCTTTCTCTCTCTCGATCCATTCGTTGTTCGTTCATGTTCACTCCCCTGTAATTGGGTAAATCAAAAAAAGAGCGATCTACATTTGACTGTTTCTGATCAGAGTTTATAACTTGACAATCCACATTAGTTATATTTGTACTGACTACACTAATGTCACTGCGTGTATCTATTTCATCACCACGAAATTTAAAATCAATGTGTAAATCATGACTCTCATGCGAATTTAAGCAACTGTTATTACTGTTTTTATATTTAATGATTTCAACATTAAGAATTCAAAGATCTTCACAATTTTAGTAATGCAAAATACAATTTAAGAATTTCGAATTTCTTTTTGTCGAAATTGTCTCTCCGGTCGACTTGTCTGTATTATTTGAGTGGCCTTGTCCGAATTGACGATATCAGCGTTTCGCGCCTCTAGTGGAATATCAGGTTCGATAACTCCATCATACTTGTACGAGGGTGTTTCTACCATTATGAATTAATAGAAATATGCACATTTTAATATTAATTTGCAAGCTCCCAGTTTAATTATTCGACCAATTTTTTTTTATCGTGATGATAATTGATGTGTATACTATCATAACTAAACAGTGTTTACCTGGATTTTACCTGTATTGAGACGTCTGCCGGTTGTTTACCTCTAACGTGATTAGACCCTTAAAATTCAATTACCAAGTTTGTTGTAAGTCTCAGATCGGAATATTGTTTAGGTGGGGTGTGTTTTGTATAATAAATTATGTTTGTTGTGTTTTGTGACATGTATAGCACCTGTTGATATACTCTGATCACCTGAATTAAATTCACCTGGACAAACATCTTTTGATGTGACCGGTCTATAGGCAAAATACTTGTTGCTACATTCAAGAGTAAAAATTTTACTTAATATGTTTATATCATAGATACCCTTTAGTTTTTTCATAGGTTCATACATGTCTTAACCTCAAAATGCACAAATGACATACAAGCAATACACATGATATTTACAAAGGCACAGGTGGAAAGGGCCAAACACGTTTCTTTATTTCATTACTTTAGATTTAAAAGTCATATTATATAGATTTATATATATGTATCAAAATAAAAATAAAAATAAAAAAACAACAAAAAACAACAAAAAC
>MJUU01067718.1:10929-30944 GCA_002080025.1 Modiolus philippinarum
GATAATAGAAATATTATTATATTGAAATAAATATCTAAAACAAAGTAGTGAAATAAATGAATTGATATTATAAATTTATATAATTTTTTATGAAATGAAAAAAAGATCAAACATAATGAATATGTCTAAAAAATAAATTTACAAAATGATATAAATAAAAAAATATATATAAATAGAAATAAAAAAAAATAATTTAAACAAATGCAAAAATAAAAATTAAATAAATGAAATTCATTTTCATGTATAGAATAAACATATCTATAAATAAATAAATAATATTTGCGTCTGTTGCAATATTCTCAAAATAATCAAACACGAACAAACAAACAAACAAACACAAACAAACAAACAAAAACAAACAAATGAATAAATGAATAAATAAATAAATGAAAATGATATTTTTATTTTTCTTCTTCAATCTTAATGTTTATTAAAAATCATTTAATATTTGTAGACACATCTTAATACACCTGTTCTTCATGTTTTTTATTTTTATTATTATTTTATACCATTTTATTTAATTTCTTTTTCATTTTTTTCTTCTCTTTTAATATAACATGTTTGTAACTGCTCAATATTTTTTAAATTATTATTTTTTTCAATCTTAATGTTAATTAAAAATTTATAATATTTGTAGAAATATCTAAATTATACATCTGTTCTCAGAGCTAATACTTGAAAGAAATCACCTAGGGCAATCTTCTGTAAAATTCTAATTAACACACCTGTACAGCACAGGATGTTTATTCGCTCAGGTAAAACAAATACTTACATTGACTACCGATGACAGTTAAAAAGATTCAGAGGCATTTTTGAAAGTTTTATTGCATTTATTCATTTTTTATCAACATATAACTGATTTGTTACATTATAACTAATGTAGCCTATACAAGTCTGATGGAGTTATCTCCCCCTTATTCAATAACGCTGATAGGGTCAATTCCTTGTCTGAATTATCTTGCATTCCAGTCAGAGAATACGGTGCTCCTCTTGTAGGAGGCATAAAAAGAATGTGCAACAAGTACCAGATAAAGTGGATTGCTTTTCCCGACAACATTCGATCCCTACAGTAAACAACACGTGTTGTTCATGCAAGAAAATTCTCTTTTATTTTAAGTTTAGCAGAATGTGTATGGGTTATCCTTCACCAAACACATCAGAGTCATAATGACCATCGAATTTCAAGTTTTAAACCTTGAGGAAATCGACGGACAGGAGTGTCCATATGATAATGATATGATAATGCAAGATACATGTAGGTGCGAACAAATGAGTTCTCTTGTGTATTATTTTATAAAATGAAAAATATTAACACTATTATGGCACTAGCATTATTTTATGTTCATTTCTACTTAAGGTTCATCATAACAACTACCCTAGTATCCCAGCTTGTGGGGTATGACCCCTCCTAAACGGGCCTGACCCTAAGGGAACCCCGAGATATATATTTAAATAGGACCCACCATTCCAGGCTGCAGGGTACAACCCCTCCAAAACTAGATGTCCGTGGTTGTTTAGGATGAATAAATACACAACCCATCATTTGGATGGGATGTAAACTCAGGTCCACGTGTTGGAAGAAATGCCACACTACCTGCATGTTAAAGAACCCTTGTAGCAAGCTCTTGTTGGAGTGGTCTGTAGGTGATTGGCAACAAGGCTAAATTCCCCACCCCTATCGATTTCACTTTACTTTTCCAGTGGCAGTCAGAATTGCCCGTACCATGACTCTTCCATACCCCAAACTGATTATTTATTAACAAACTTGTTCTCATCAGACGTTAAACAATATTCAATCAATAATTCATCATAACAACTTCTGCTCCAAGTCCCTACATTTTTATATACAGTGGCAGAAATTAATCAAAGTGTAAAAATTAATTTAAATTGTCGTAGGAAACTTGTGGGTTTGTTGTTTAACAATCTTGTTGGTGGGATCTATATTAAAAGGAAGTAATCAAACGTCATTGAAGGGGAAGTAATCATCCTGGTTTCCTTTTTATCAACAGCTTTTCTTCTATTGATTTTTATTCCAAACAGGTACCAGATGATCTGATTAGAACACAGCATGACATTGCAATAATTATGTGATTAACTTACACTCTTTAGTTGTTTTGAAATATGTTTGGCCATCATTAAATGTAATGACAATAAAGGTTTTTACAGGTCGCAGAGGTCTAGTCAAGATGAATCTGGAACTTGAGAAGCTTAATACAATTCGCTCGTGTTAGAAGTCATAATAACACATACTAGTTTTTGAATTTATTAAATTTGACATTGTACTAGTACATAATAATTAAGATTAAAATTACTGAAATATTGTCAGAATGATTCATAAATGTCTGTGATTTTGGGTATGGAATTTTTAGAAAAATCCTTGAAAAGTCATGGGAAAGGTGTTAGAACCCTGTAATTAGCATTACAGGTGTAATTAAAGTGTCAGTTTGGACAATTAAATTACAGTGACAAAGATTATCAACATAATAATCTAATGTTTGGCGATTTTCAAAATTCCAAGTGACGAATTTCGGGCTTAAAAAATTCGCCACTTCAAAAAAAAAAGATTCGACGAGCGCTAGCTAAATCACTGGGTGCTAGATTTCACATGTGTACAGACAAAACTATATAACAGTATAAAAATTGAAGGCTGGCCTTGCATCTATAGACAGGGATTTTTCACCCATCTCTCAGGGGCCGAATTTCGGCCCCATTCCCAATGGCAATTTCCTTGCTTTTTTCCCAATTTGCAATAAAGAAATTCCCAATTTTCAAATAGTTACCTGGCTTACTAAACTCGGTTATTAGGATGATGAAATTGAATTATTTCTGTATCAAGTTATCGTCATATTAACGAAACCAATCTTCAAAATGATCCTGTTTTTTTAAAATTTATGACAAGTACCCACACTTTATTTATAAAAAAAACATTGCAAGGATGCATGAAATTGGAATACCGCTTGTGTTTTGTGTAAATATTCAAGATAGAATGGTCAAAATCAAGTGAAAACTGTCAACAAAATTGCAAATGGCGGATTTCCGGGTTGTATAAAATTTGGAACCAGATCGGAGAAAAAACTTTCCGGATTTTGTAACCTATTACTTCTGCAGGCACCTTAAAATTTTCAATGCACTTTTACTCATTTTTATGAGAAAATAACAAAAGCCTCAAAGAGAGGAAAAAATAATTTGAACTTTGACTTGATATCATTAATTGATACTAGTTTTATAGCAAAAGTAAATTTAAGATTCTGCAAATACACTTTAGGTTTAAGTAAACAGTCTGTTAATATTGCTGCTCGAGCTGAATTAGCGCAGTATCCTGTAGATACATTTATTAAAGTACAGGCCATTAAATATTTGGCAAGACTTTCAAGTAATATCTATAACCCTTTACTAGCCGATGCATTCTCTCTGTCTAAATCTTTGCATTCAATGGGCACATATACATGGTTTTCTTTTTTAAATGAAGTATGTGTATCTAACAATATAGACTTAACTGAAATAACAAATACTGATTATAAAGAAGACAAATATAGTTTCACAAAGAAAATTAAACTAAATCTAAAAAGTAATTATGAGAAATTATTTTTTGACAAATTAAATACAGCAACTGAAAGCAACAAAATTTTCTTGTATAGTAAAATAAAAACAAATTACATTATTGAAGAATTTATTTTAAAAATGGAATATGAAAATAGAAAACAATTATGCAAAATTCGAATAAGTGATCATTTTTTAGAAATTGAGAGAGGTATAAAAAAATCAAAAGAGAAAATAGAATTTGTAAATACTGTAATTTAAATGAAATTGAAAATGAAACTCATTATTTTTTCACATGTCCGAAATATGAAAGTGAACGTAAAGAATTAATGAAAAATATAAGTAAAATTTTCCCAGAATTTTACAAATTAAACAAAAATCTTCAACTCAAAAACTTGATTTTGTCTTTTCAATGCATGCAGTATGTTGCTCCATTTATAAAAAAGTCATTAATACTGAGGAAAGTGGACTCCCAGACTGCATAAGTTCATTGTATTTGTGTAATGTATTGTGTATTTGTATTTTGTTTATGCCATCAGCCCTCTGAGGGGCATAATTGTGCATTAATTTGTGAATAAAGATAATAATTAAAGAATTGTGCAACTGAAGGTAACAACTTTAACATGGATTCATGGTTGTTTTTAACTGACTGCCTGGTTTTCATCAATATATGTTTCTGGTGTTATCATAAACTTTTTAATATAGTTGCAATATATATAAAAATATGAAATTTTACAAAATCAAATCAAATCTAATGAATGAATTTATCTAAATTAATATCAATTATAAAGATTCATATTACAATTTCCCAAAATTTATCTTTTGTCGATAAAAAATTCCCAAATGGGATTAAAATGCCATTTCCCAAAATACCCTGAAAAATTCCTGATAGATATGTAATTTTGTTTTTCATATTTACCAAGATAATTTAAAAGAAATGTATTATTTTTGCTGTGCATTTTTTCTCTGTGTTTGCAAAAGCATAGCATAGCAAGATCTACCTGCCCTGCAATTTTGAAGAAAATCCGAAAACCCATCTTGGAGTTATTGCCCTTTTTCTGTAAAATTTTCAAAATTTGTGCATTTTTTATTTTTTATTTCAAAAAGTGTAACAGATAGAGGTCAAGTGTAAATTGCAACTGTTCAGCATATCAAGATCTACCCACCCTGAAATTTTGAAGAAAATCCATAAACCCTTGTAGGAGTTATTGCCCTTTTTTCACTGAATTTTTTTTAATTTTCGTATTTTCATCTATTATTTCCAAAACTATAGAAGATGAGGGTTAAGTGTAAATTGATGAAATGTTTGCCATGCTGTGGCGACTTCAAAACTGATGTTGAAAATTGTTCCTTGACGGCCAAAAAAAGGCGGGAAAATTCAACATTGTCCGATTTCAATGAAATTTGGTTTCCAAATAGATCTTGATGTTGCGAGTTCAAATCCGGTGTTGAAAATTGTTCCTTGACCGCCATTTTCAAAATGGCCGCCACAAAAAGGCGGGAAAATTCAGCTTTTAATGAAATTTGGTTTCCAAGTAGATATTGATGTTGCGACTTCAAAACCGATGTTGAAAATTGTTTGTTGACCGCCATTTTCAAAATGGCCACCAAAAAAGGCGGGAAAATTCAACATTGTCTGATTTCAATGACATTTGTTTTCCAAATAGGTCTTGATGTCGCAACTTCAAAACTGATGTTAAAAATTGTTCATTGACCGCCATATTTAAAATGGCTGCCAAAAAGGCGGGAAAATTCAACATTGTCCGATTTCAAAGAAATTTGATTTCCAAATAGATATTGATGTTGCCACTTCAAAACCGATGTTGAAAATTGTTGACTGCCATTTACAAAATGACGTCTCGACTTCAAAACTGGTGTCGAAAGTGGTCCCTAGCAAGAACGTTTTTTATCAAAAAAGCCCAACAAAGAAATATAAAAAAACATGATCAGACTTTAAAAACAGTTCAAGATATTGGAGGTGTTCGACCTACGAAAGTTTGAGAAACTGAAGATCAACTGTATAACTTACATTGTTACCTTGATTGTGGCAACTGAAAGCCAGGTGAGCGATACAGGCTCCTGGGAGCCTCTGGTTCTAGTTACTTACTACATTTCTTTATGCACCAAAGTCATAATTTTGGAATAAGGAAATTGTTTGAATAACAATGTAATCCCGCCTAATTTGGATGCAATTTTTAATATCCCAATCACATGACATTTTGGAATGCGGCAATAAATGCTGGTTCATGTCTGGAAGGGATATCTTATGATTTTAAAAGATGTATGAACTAAGCTTTTGTACTGAGAAAGGTTTAAAGAAATGAGAAAAGTGTATTGAAATCCAAGAGCATCACAGCATATTCCTTTATAGCTCACCTGGCTATGCCAGGGTGAGCTTTTGCCATCACTTGGCGTCTGGCTTCCGTCCGTTGTCTGTCTGTCGTAAACTTTTCATTCAAAGATCTTCTCCTTTGAAACCACTGGGCCAATTGGGACCAAACTTGGTCACAATAGTCCTTGGGTGGTCCCCTTTAAAAGTTGTATCCGGCATGTCCGTACCTAATCCAAGATGGCCGCCAGTGGGGAACATAGTTTTAACATTGGACCCTATTGAGATTACATTCAAAGATCTTCTTCTCAGAAACTACCAGTCCAATTATAACCAAACTTAGTCACAATGGTCCTTAGATGGTCCTTTCTAAAAAAGGTATCCGGCAAGTCTGTACCTAATCCAAGATGGCCGCCAGTGGGAACATAGTTTTAACATTGGACCCTATGGGAAAGACCTTAAAAGATCTTCTTCTCAGAAACTACCAGTCCAATTATAACCAAACTTAGACACAATGGTCCTTAGATGGTCACTTCCAAAAAAGGTACCGGTATCCGACAGGTCCGTACCTAATCCAAGATGGCTGCCAGCGGGGAACATAGTTTTAACATTGGACCCTATGGAAAAGCATTCAAAGATTTCCTTCTCAGAAACTACCAGTCCAATAATAACCAAACTTAGACACAATGGTCCTTAGATGGTTCCTTCCAAAAAAGGTATCCGACAGGTCCATACCTAATCCAAGATGGCCGCCAGCGGGGAACATAGTTTTGACATTGGACCCTATGGAAATTACATTCAAAGATCTTCTCAGAAACTACCAGTCCAATTATAACCAAACATAGTCACAATGGTCCTTAGATGGTCCCATCCAAAAAAATGTATCTGGCAGGTCCATACCTCATCCAAGATGGCTACCATCTGGAACATAGTTTTTAAATTGGCCCTTTTGATTTTAAGGGGAACCTCTGCCAAAATTTTGAATTTTTATTTGAATTGTGGTCTGAATGTTTCAATTTCAGCATTATGTATTACCTTGATTATAAGGGGAACCCCTGCCCAAATTTTTTTTTAAATGTTGTTCTGTTATGGGTTGTAATGGATGGTGGATCTTTCAGTTTCCATGGAAACCAAACAAGAATACTGTAATTTTAGAAAAAAAAAAGTATTTTGCTAAATTTTATGTTTTGTTTTTCTAATTGGAAATACCTTTTACCTATGTCAGCCATGGTCAAGGTGAGCGATACAGGCTCTTGAGAGCCTCTTGTTTTAGGATATCATATTCAGGATACTAAACCAGCATTAAGTTCCACCTCCCGAAATATCCCATTCCCAGCGAGATTGATGTCGGCAAGATTGCTGTAGGCGTAGTGACTTAAACAATGTTGTTAGTTATGTGTAAAAAAGATTTTTAAGCTCACATGATCAACCCAAAGAGTCGGTCAGTCTAGGGTTTACCTTAAAACATTAAATTTTCTTGACCTGTTTAAGTAAATCAAGTTTTTTTTTGTTCAAGTAATTTTTTATGGATGAAATAATATAATTTTCAGACAATGTCAGATTACTTATTTAAATAAATTTGAGCATAATGTTGAATCTTTAACCTTCAATAACTAAGTCAGCAAATTTGTTTATATGGTCACACAATTTTTATACGACCGCCAAAAAATTTTTGAGGTCGTATATTGGTATGATACTGGCGTCATCGTCGGCTGTGGCGGCGGCGTCGTCGGCGTCGTCGGCTTCGTCTGCGTCTGTATACTCTTCGTTTCCGTGCGATAACTTCAGTTCTAGTCAATCAATCCTTATGAAATTTTAACATAATGTTGCTTGTCACAAAAGGAAGGTTTGGATTGGTTTTGGGTATTGTGGCCCCGCCTGTTTTTTTAAAAAGGGCCAAAAAGGGCTAAATTTGGTGTTTTCATATATTGGGCTGTAGAATATTTATTATTTATCGGATTTTGATGGGGTTTCTTTCAGTGTGATCCTAAGGAAATTTCTAATCGGAGGTAGTCATCGGATTTCATGTCACATGTACCTTTAATGAGATAAATCGGTCCCAAAAGGGGGAAATTTAAAAAATCTATTTTTTTCATTTTTTGTCTGATTTTGATGCAGTTTTTTTCATTAGATTCCTTATGAAAAATTAATACAGCGCTCAATTTTTATATTTTTGGTAACTTGTTTCCTTTCCCAGCTATGAGGGGCCGAACGGGGCCAAAATTGCAAATTTGTTGATTACCTGAAATTTTTATTTTTCATCGGATTTCGATTGGGATTTTTTCCTTTGAATTCCTCTTGATATAAGCTTTCAGTAGTATGTCAACGGATTTTGTGTAGCTCTTACCGTTTCCGAGCTACAAGGGGTCAAAGGGGCCAAAATTGCAAATTTTCGAAATGTGTGAAATCTTTATTTTTCATCGGATTTTGATGGGATTTTTTTCTTTGAATTCCTCTTGATAAAAGCTTTCAGTAATATTTCAACAGATTTTGCAAAGCTCTTACTGTTTCCGAGCTACTAGGGGTCAAAGGGGCCAAAATTCCAAAATATGTGAAATCTTTATTTTACATCAGATTTTGATGGGATTTTTTTCTTTGAAATCCTCTTGATATAAGCTTTCAGTAGTATGGCAACGCATATTGTGTAGCTCCTACCGTTTTTGAGCTACAAGGGGTCAAAGGGGCCTAAATTGCAAATCTTTGAAATAAGTGAAATCTTTATTTTTCATCAGATTTCAATAGGATTTTTATACGACGGAAAAAATTTTGCGGTCGTATATTGTTATGGTGCTGGCGTTGTCGGCGTCCGCATCGGCGTCTGCGTTGGCGTCGGCGTCTGTGGACAGCATAACTTTGCTTCTAGTGGACGGATCATTATGAAATTTAAGTATGATGTATCTTGGCACATGCATAAACAGAGGTTTTAATTTTGAGTTGGTGGCCCCGCCTGTTTTAGAAAAAGGGGCCAAAAAGGGGTGAAATTGAGTGTTTTCACATTTTTGACTGTAGAAACTTTATTAATGATTGGATTTTGATGGGGTTTGTTTCAATGTGCTCCTGAGAAAATTTCCAATCTGGGTTATGCCAACGGATTTCACATAGCATGTACCGCTCACGAGATAAATGGGGCCCAATAGGGGCAAATCTAAAAAAAAAAAAAAATTATTTTTAGTCCAATTTTGATGCAGTTTTTTCCAATGGATTCCTTGTGAAAAATTAATATGGCGCTCAGCTATTAGATTTTTGATAACTTGTTTCTTTTCCCAGCTATGAGGGGCCGAATGTGGCGAAAATTGCAAATTTGCAGATTATGTAGAATTTTTATTTTTCATCGGATTTCGATGGGATTTTTTTCTTTCGATTCCTCTTGATCTAAGCTGTCAGAGGTATGTCAACGGATTTGGCGTAGCTCTTACTGTTTCCGAGCTACAAGGGCTTAAAGGGGCCAAAATTGCAATTTTTCTAAATATGTCAAATCTTTATTTTTCATCGGATTTCGATGGGATTTTTTTCTTTGGATTCCTCTTGATCTAAGCTTTCAGTAGTATATTAACGGATATTGTGTAGGTTTCACTGTTTCCAAACTACAAGGGGTCAAAGGGGCCAAAAAGGCAATTTTTCTAAATATGTCTAATCTTTATTTTTCATCGGATTTCGATGGGATTTTTTTCTTTGGATTCCTCTTGAGCTAAGCTTTCAGTAGTGTGGAAACGGATTTTTGTGTAGGTCTTACCGTTTCCGAGCTTCAAGGGGTCAAAGGGGCCAAAAATGCAATTTTTCTAAATATGTCAAATCTTTATTTTTCATCGGATTTCGATGGGATTTTTTTCTTTGGATTCCTCTTGATCTAAGCTTTCAGTAATATGTCAATGGTTTTTGTGTAGGTCTTACCGTTTCGGAGCTACAAGGAGTCAAAGGGGCCAAAAATGCAATTTTTTTAAATATGTAAAATCTTTATTTTTCATCGGATTTTGATGGCTATTTATTTCTTTGGATTCCTCTTGATATAAGCTTTCAGTAGTATGTCAACAGATTTTGTGTAGCTTTTACCGTTTCCGAGCTACAAGGGGTCAAAGGGGCCAAAGTTGCAATTTTTCTAAATATGTCATATCTTTATTTTTCATCAGATTTCTATGGATTTTTTTTCTTTGAATTTCTATGGATGTTAAGTTTTAGTTGATAGTACATATTTTGCATAGCTCTTACGGTTTTTTATCAGTAAGTAATCAAAAGGGTTTATTTTTTCCCTATTTTGTTTCTAGCTAATAACTGTGTCTAGCTTCTTTTTGTGTCCATCTAATTATTGTGTCAAGCTCTTTACTGTGTCCACATTCACTTTAAACTACTTTTGTTGAAATTTCAGTGGTCGACATGCTGTGGTCGTATCATGCTGTGCTCGGCGTAGCCCTTTATTTTCTTTGGATTCCTCTTGATGTAAATTGTCAGTAGTATGGCAGCGGATTTTGCATAGCTCTTACCGTTTTCGAGTTACAAGGGGTCAAAGGGGCCAAAATTGTAATTTTTCGAAATATTTGAAATCCTTATTATTCATTGGATTTCTATCAGATTTTTTTTCTTAGGATTCTTCCTGATATAAGCTTTCAGTAGTAAGTCAACAAATTTGGCATAGCTTTTCCGGTTTCTGAGCTTAAGGGGCCAAAGGGGCCAAAATTGCAACTGATTCAAGCTCCATATTGTGTCCATTTAATTACTGTATCAAGCTCTTTACTGTGTCCTTATTCATTTTGAATTACACTTGTTCAAATTTCAGTATTCGACATGCTGCGGTCGTATCATGCTGCGCTCGGCGTAGCCCTTTATTCTTGATTACGTTCAACATTTGAATTTTATGACATAATATTTGAATTTATCTAGGGCCATCAAGAATTTAAGAGGGGCAGGCCAGCGTTGAAAACTAGTCCTTTGAGACATTAGATGCTTATTATTATACCCCTCGCAAACAAAGTTTAGGGGTATATAGGAATCATCCTGTCTGTCTGTCTGTCTCTCAGTCTGTCTGTCCTTCTGTCCACACTTCTTGTAATCACAACTCCTCTTAAACCCCTTGAAGGATTTTAATGAAACTTACACAAAGTAAGGACACTATATGGAAATCTGCATGAAGGAATATAATTATTCTGAAACCAGGAAGGGGAGATAATTTGACTTTTTGCTTTTCATCGGTTCCATCTGCACAGATTACCTCCTAAGCGCAACTCCTCTTAAACCCCTGGAAGGATTTTAATGAAAATTTACACAAAAGAAGGACACTATATGGAGATGTGCATGAAGGAATATAGAGGGGGGGCAGATGGGGGTCTGATCCCAGAATCCCGACTTTATTTTTTCTAAATCCCGAAATCCTGAACTACATAGAAACTTAAAGACTGATAAAATCCCGATTCCCGGTGAATAAATTTCCCGAAATCCCGGGCTTAAAAACATCCAATCCCGACATCCCGAAAAAGGTCCTGTCCCCCTCAATATAATTAATGTCTGGAACCAGGAAGGGGAGATGATTTGACTTTTTACTTTTCATTGATTCCATCTTCACAGATTACCTCATAAGTACAACTCCTCTAAAACCACTCGAAGGATTTTGATGAAACTTCACATTAAGGAAGGACACTATATGGACATGTGCATGAAGGAATATAATTATTGTCTAAAGGCAGGAAGGGGAGATGATTCGACTTAGACTTTTCATTGATTCTGTCTGCACAGATTACCTCATAAGCACAACTCCTCTTAAACCACTTGAAGGATTTTAATTGAACTTTTTACAAAGGAAGGACACTCTATGGACATTTGCAAGAAAGAATATAATTTTTGTCGAAAACCAGATAGGGAGATAATTGGAGTTTTGACTTTTGCACAGATTACGTCATAAGTGCAACTCCTCTTAAACCACTAAAACAATTTTTATGAATCTTTTCACAAACAAAGGATACTTTATAGAGATGTGCATGAAGGAATATTATTATTGTCTGAAACCAAGAAGGGGAGATATTTGACTGACTTTTTATTGATTCCTTCTGCACTGATTTTTTGGACTTTAACAAATTTTTCATTTTGTAATTAACATGTCTATAGAGTAGATATTCACATTGACAATAAGTGAACAATATTATCTACCGAATGAGCCAGAGGGATGCTAAATTTATCATACAATAATGAAAATCTAAAGGGTCTGTATTTTCTGGCTTCAATTATAATTACATGATGTAAGAAAGTTTACTTGAACAAGTAAATTAAATTTACTCGAAATTTAGTTTACTTCTTTAGGTAAATAGTGGTTACTCTTATAGGTAAAAAGAAATAACTTATATCAGGTTGACCCTTGACTGTCAGTGTGAGCCATGCCATCACTTTTTAGCTCACCTGGCCTAAAAGGCCATGTGAGCTATTGCCATCACTTGGCGTCCGTCGTCCGTCCATCCGTCCGTCATAAACTTTTTCAAAAATCTTCTCCTCTGAAACCACTTAGCCAATTTTAACCAAACTTGGTCTGAATCATAACAAGGGCATCTAGATTCAAAATTGTGTTGGATTAGTCCGAGGACCTAACAACATGGCTGCCGTTACTAAAAATAGCACATAGGGCTAAATTGCTGTTTTTGGCAAATAACTCAAATATCAAAAATCTGACATGGGTAAAAGTGATCAGCATGGCAAGATCTACCCGCCCTGCAATTTTGAAGAAAATCTGATTACCTGTTTTGGAGTTATTGCCCTTTTCTGAAAATTTTTCAAAATTTTAATAGTTTTTATTTTTTATCAAAGAAACTATTTAGCAGGTAGAGTTTAACTTTAAATTGCAAAAATGTTCAGCATATCAAGATCTACCCACCCTGAAATTTTGGAGAAAATCGAAAAAGCTTTGTAGGAGTTATTGCCCTTTTTTCACAGAATTCTCAAAATTTTTATATTTTTTGTCTTTTATTTCCAAAACTATAGAAGATGAAGTTGATAAAATGTTTGCCATGCGGTGCTGACTTCAAAAGTGGTGTTGAAAATCGTTTTTTGACCGCCATTTTCAAAATGGCCGCCAAAAAAAAAGGCAGGAAAATTCAACATTGTTCAATTTCAATAAAATTTGGTTTCCAAATGGATATTGATGTTGCGGCTTCAAAACCAGTGTTGTAAATTGTTTGTTGACCGCCAAGAAAGGCGGGAAAAATCAATGTTGTCTGATTTCAATGAAACTTGGTTTCCAAATAGGTATTGATGTCGCAACTTCAAAACCAATGTTAAGAATTGTTCGTTGAATGCCATTTTCAAAATGGCCGCCAAAAAAGGCGGGAAAATTCAACATTGTCCGATTTCAATGAAATTTGGTTTCCAAATAGATATTGATGTTGCGACTTCTAAAACTTGATGTTGAAAATTGTTTGTTGAACTCCATTTTCGAAATGGCCATCAAAAAAGGTGGGAAAATTCAACATTTTCCAATTTCAATGAAATTTGGTTTCCAAATAGATATTGATGTTGTCACTTCAAAACTGATGTTGAAAATTGTCATTGCCTGCCATTTACAAAATGATGTTTTGACTTCAAAACTGGTGTCGAAATTGGTCCTTAGCAAGAATCTGAATGTTTTTTGTCAAAAATGCCAAACAAAGAAATATAGTAAAACATCATCAGACTTTAAATACTGTGCAAGATATTGGTGGTGTTCAAGGTACTAAAGTTTGAGAGACTGAAGTTCAACTGTATAACTTACAATGTAAGCTTGATTGTCGTATTGTCCTAGATGGCCACCAGCAGGGACCATTGTTTAACATTGGACCCTATGGGGAAAACACGTTCAAAGATTTTCTCCTTTGAAACTTCTAGAAAATGAGACACTTTAACATTGGGTTAATTTGGGCTGCAGTTTATGCCAGTCATGGACCAGGTGAGCTATACAGGCTCTTGAGAGCCTCTAGTTGTCTATTTTACCTCTGTCCATCCAACTGTCATTCATTAGCTTTTCACATGTTTGTAATCTCCTTTGAAACCACTGAAGCTAATTCCACCATACATTGCGGGAATGGTGTATGGAAAGTCCCTTTCAAAAATGCTCATTATACCCCCTGCAAACAAAGTTTGGGGGGTATATAGGAATCACCTTGTCTGTCTGTCTGTCCGTCTGTATGTCCCTCTGTCTGTCCACACTTCTCGTAAGCGCAACTCCTCTTAAACCACTGGAAGGATTTTGATGAAACTTTACACAAAGGAAGGACATTATATGGAGATGTGCTTGAAGGAATGTAATCATTGTCCGAAACCAGGAGGGGGAGATGATTCGACTTTGACTTTTCATTGATTCCCTATTTATGGGTTACCTTGTAAGCGCAACTCCTCTTAAACCACTTGAAGGATTTTGATGAAACTTAGACACAAAGGAAGGACACTATATGTAAATGTGCATGAAGGAATGTAATTATTGTCCGAAACCAGGAAGGGGAGATAATCCGACTTTGACTTTTTGTTGATTTCCTATTTATGGGTTACCTCGTAAGCGCAACTCCTCTTAAACCACTTAAAGGATTTTGATGAAACTTTACACAAAGGAGGGACACTATTAGGAGATGTGCATGAAGGAATATAATTTTTGTACGAAACCAGGAAGGGGAGATAATCCGACTTTGACTTTTCGTTGATTCCCTATTTATGGATTACCCTGAAGCGCAACTCCTCTTAAACCACTTGAAGGATTTTGATGAAACTTTACAAAAAAAAGGACACTATATTGAGATGTACATGAAGAAATATAATTATTGTCAGAAACCAGGAAGGGGAGAAAATTCAACTTTGAGTTTTCATTGATTCCCCATGTATGGGTTACCTCTTATGCACAACTCCTCTTAATCCACTTGAAGGATTTTGATGAAACTTTAGACACAGGAAGAACACTATATATAGATGTGTAAAATGTTAAATAGGCTGAAAAAGGTGAATTTTATATTTGTCTGATTTAGACAGTGTTTTCATTGGAACCCTTGGGAAAAGTTTTTTCTTGAAGATTATATCATTGTGTCCATACTTGTATTGTGTCCCCACCTGTATTGTGTCCACACCAACTTAA
This sequence comes from Modiolus philippinarum, assembly GCA_002080025.1. NCBI lineage: Eukaryota > Metazoa > Mollusca > Bivalvia > Mytilida > Modiolidae > Modiolus > Modiolus philippinarum. The sequence goes on from MJUU01067718.1 coordinate 25,869, forward strand.
TTTTGCACTTACCATATCAATTCAGGGTTCAATAAGCGGGGGGTATCTTTGGCTGCTATTCGGCGACAGCTCTTGTTTCTTTCAGATCTGATAAAAACATGGCTGCTAGCAGGGAACCTTGTTTAACATTGGACCCAAGGGAAATTCATCATCTTCTCTGAAACAATTGAAGCAAATTTAATTAAACTGTACAGTAATGATGTGTCTATGGTCCTTTATAAAGAATGCTCATGAGAGTTGGAGAATATGACTTGAAAGTTAGGCATAGCCTAGAGTACAGCCACAGACTTACTGTGATAAATCACTGGGAAAGACAGTCACATATGACTCTGCTTAGTTGAATGTGTATATTTTATTTCCTTTTTGATCTATCAACATGCCTTCTTAAATTGCATTTCTACCACTTGACATGCAAAAAATTACGAGGATCTATCTAGAAAAAAAAAAGACTTCTTCATTTTAAATTAAGGATTAGGAGTGATATGTCTATCACAGTGATTTATTATGATTTATTATGGCAAGTCTCTGGCTGTACTGTAATTTGAAGCATTTTGTCAGGTGAGCCATACAGGATTGCCTCTGAGTCTCTAGTTATTTGGATTTCTTTGCTCAGTTCTGGTTATTTCTTCAAAATATACAGCAGTTTAATTTATTTTCTTAAAAATTTACAGCAGGTTTTACTACAGATATCTATTAAAATCGAAAATTAAAAAAAATTAGCCTGCCCACCCTTAGTTTTTCAAAAGGATGGATTAGAATTAAATTAATGTTTTTTATGGATCCATAGATAACTGGTGGCAACCTGAGGTTTCCATTTTACAAGAAAAAATCTCTTCAAGCACCATAAAAAAATTTAAATGGAAGCTCAACATGCTCAAAAAGTAATCTTATAAGTTTAACAGGACAGATTGTTCTGACTTGTCCAACTTTTGTCAAAAGCAGAAAACGATATAATGAGGAAAAAAAATAGAAAAAGTAATATACATCTCTGAATTTGATTTAGAATATTTTGAATGAAATGATATTTGATGTGGGAAATTTTGAGAGATGAGAAAAAAAATGTAATCAACAAAATACTTAGTACCAGTACTTAACTATAATACACAATTATCAAATATAAATTAAGTTTGAGAGTTTGGTATCAACCTGGCTGTGTAACTATAGCTCTTGTGGTCCTGATGAAAAATTTTTGATATTGGCTACCGGCCAAATTAAAAAAATATATAGACAACCTATAATATTGTGGTTCCAGAGCTAGTCAACTTGAAAAAAGAATGTGATTTACAAGTGGGCAATGTAGAAACGATAACAATTTTGGAAAATTCCATTATCAAGTTATATTAAATGACAAAAATACAGTAGAACTTGAATGGCTGGAAGTGCAATAGCTCTAGAACCCTTTTTGTTGTCACTGTCTTGAGGTTAAAACATGGTTGACCCTCAAGCTTGAACTGTTTTCATTGGTGTCTTGGCAGTCTGGGGGTAATTGAGCCATTGGTGTCTTGGCAGTCTGGGGTAATTGAGCCATTGGTGTCTTGGCAGTCTGGGGAAATTGAGCCATTGGTGTCTTGGCAGTCTGGGGTAATTGAGCCATTGTTGTCTTGGCAGTCTTGGGTAATTGAGCCATTGGTGTCTTGGCAGTCTGGGGGTCGTTGAGCCATTGGTGTCTTGGCAGTCTGGGGTAATTGAGCCATTGGTGTCTTGGCAGTCTGGGTACAGAGCCATTGGTGTCTTGGCAGTCTGGGGTAATTGAGCCATTGGTGTCTTGGCAGTCTGGGGTAATTAAGCCATTGGTGTCTTGGCAGTTTGGGGTAATTGAGCCATTGGTGTCTTGGCAGTCTGGGGTAATTAAGCCATTGGTGTTTTGGCAGTCTTGGGGTAGTTGAGCCATTGGTGTCTTGGCAGTCTGGGGTAATTGAGCCATTGGTGTCTTGGCAGTCTGGGGTAATTGAGCCATTGGTGTCTTGGCAGTCTGGGGGTAATTGAGCCATTGGTATCTTGGCAGTCTGGGGTAATTGAGCCATTGGTGTCTTGGCAGTCTGGGGGTAATTGAGCCATTGGTGTCTTGGCAGTCTGGGGGTAATTGAGCCATTGGTGTCTTGGCAGTCTGGGGCTAATTGAGCCATTGGTGTCTTGGCAGTCTGGGGCTAATTGAGCCATTGGTGTCTTGGCAGTCTGGGGTAATTGAGCCATAGGTGTCTTGGCAGTCTGGGGTAATTGAGCCATTGAGATTAGACTCTAGTGAAACCTGCTGTAATACGAGCGTGCAGTGAAACACATGAACTTGTGTAAAATGTACACATGACTAAACTGAACTCTGCAGTAGCTGGAAACCTGCTTACCCCTAAACATAGGTAAATAAAAACCTGTCTAAACAATACATTCCATCTAAAAAGGGTTTAGGCAGGTTTCATTGTACACAATGACACCCATAACCCAACTTTTCTAACCTAAATGGCCTAAATATCAAAGTTAGGTCACATTCTCAAGTTTATATTTTGGTGTAGTTTACTCTTCTAAAATATAAAACATCAAATTATTTATGTATGATTTTATGTTACAGTTAAAACAAGAAGGCATACCAGAGAGTAATGGCTGTCAATATAGCAGGACTGGTTGTACTATTCCTGTTCTATCTGGTGATATTGGTAGTTGGAATCTTGGCTGCCCGACGTAAGAAGATGTCCAATACAACAGCTATGGAATCGTCCATTGTTGCTGGTAGAGATTTAAGTACAGTGGTTGGAATCTTTACAATGACAGGTATTGTATAAAATTTGTACAGTTCCCCCTTTCCTGTAAGGCAGCTGATCTATAAACTGTTGTTGGAATCTTTACAATGACAGGTATTGTATTACAGTCCCCCCATCTCTGTAAGGCAGCTGATCTATATACTGTTGATGGAATCTTTACAATGACAGGTATTGACAGGTATTGGTAGTTATTGCTATTGTAGTTGTCATTGGGCTTGTATTACAGCCCCCCCCCTCTTCTCTGTTAGTCAGCTGATTTATATACTGTTGTTGGAATCTTTACAATGACAGGTATTGTATTACAGCCCCCCTTCTCTGTAAGGCAGCTGATCTATATACTGTTGTTGAAATCTTTACAATGACAGGTATTGTATTTCAATCCCCCCTTCTCTGTAAGGTAGCTGATCTATATACTGTTGTTGAAATCTTTACAATGACAGGTATTGTATTTCAATCCCCCCTTCTCTGTAAGGCAGCTGATCTGTATACTGTTGTTGGAATCTTTACAATGACAGGTATCGTATTACAACCCCCTTCTCTGTAAGGCAGCTGATTTATATACTGTAGTTGCAATCTTTTAGTTACAGGTATTTTGTGTGAATTATTACCCCCCCCCCCCTTCTCTTTAAAGCATAATTCTCCCTTTTTCTTAGATTTTAGCTGAGTCCCTTTATAATTATCTTTGAAGCTTTCTCTCCCGCGAATGCCAATGTTATTGATCTGTCGTAGATTTTCAGCAATACAATGTATTTAATTATTATGTAAAATACAAGTCTTAGTGTGATGATATATCAAAGCTACTCTCAATGACAACTACAATAGCAATAACGCTCTTTCTGACAATTCCAGTAAGTATGACACTCTCTGACATTCCAGCAAGAATGACACTGTATGCCTCAATTCCAGTAACCATGACACTCTTTGTCAAATCCAGTAACCATTGAACTTCTGTGATATCCCCAGAAACCATGACTCTCTTTCAAATTAAGTAACTGTGACGCTATGAGTGTCATTCACAATTCTCATGACACTCTCTCTGTCATCTATAGGAAAACATTACACTTTCTGACAATACAAGTAACTATGGCATCCTCTCTTACAACTCCAGTGACCATGACAGTTCATATAACCATGACAATGTTGACAATTCCAGTAACTGGTACACTCACGGAGAACTAGAGTTCCAATGACATTCTTTTCCATAACTATGACGCTCTTTCTGTCAACTCCAGTAACTATGGCATCTTCTCTTACAACTCTACTAACCATGACACTTTCTTGACAGTTTGAGTAACCATTACACTCTCTAAGAAAAATGAATCATCTCTGACAACTCCAGTACCAATGACTCTGTTTCTGACAATGCCATTAACCATGGCACTCTTTGACTACTCTTGTAGCCATCACACTCTCTCTGCTAACTCCAATAACCATGACACTCTCTCTAACAACTCCAGTAACCATGGCAATCCCTCTTACAACTCCAGTTACCATGGCACTTTTTTGACAACCCCAAAAAAACCATGACACTCTCTGACAACTCTAGTCTCTATGACACTCTCTGACAACTCCAGTAACCATGACAATCTTTTTGACAACTCCAGTAATCACAACACCCTCTGATGTTCTGGTAGCCAGGGCTAAGCTATGACACTCTCTGACAATTGTAGTAACCATGGCACACACTGTTAGCACCAGTTACCATGACACTCTCTGACCACTCCTGTATCATCAAACTCAATAACAACTCAAGTAACCATGACAACTTCTGTGACAACTGTAACCACAACTCCATTTCTGGCAACTCCAGTAGCCATGACACTCTTTCTGATAACTTAAAGCAGCCATGCATGACCAAATTACACTCTTTGACAACTCCAGTAACCATGACACTCTTTCTGACAACTCCATTTATTACGACAGCTTGTTATAATGACTCTCTCTGACAGCTCTACTAACTATGACACTCTCTCTGACAGCTCCAGTAACCATCACACTCTCTCTGACAGCTCCAGTAACCATCACACTCTCTGACAGCTCTACTAACTATGACACTCTCTCTGACAGCTCTACTAACTATGACACACTCTCTGACAGCTCTACTAACTATGACACTCTCTCTGACAGCTCCAGTAACCATCACACTCTCTGACAGCTCTACTAACTATGACACTCTCTCTGACAGCTCTACTAACTATGACACTCTCTCTGACAGCTGTACTAATTATGACACTCTCTCTGACAGCTCTACTAACTATGACACTCTCTCTGACAGCTCCAGTAACCATCACACTCTCTGACAGCTCTACTAACTATGACACTC
>MJUU01067718.1:31112-70754 GCA_002080025.1 Modiolus philippinarum
TCTACTATCTATGACACACTCTCTGACAGCTCTACTAACTATGACACTCTCTCTGACAGCTCTACTAACTATGACACTCTCTCTGACAGCTCTACTAACTATGACATGATTTGTACAAATAATTGCTGTATCTTCTATAGAACTTAAGAGAGAGTGACTTTATCATGTTTGGCCACAAAGTTTTCCTGTCCATGCTAAAAAAGTTTTTATGGTGAAATAGACTATTTGATCACCTTTGCCTTCTTTGTATGTCTAAAATAAACTATATTAAAAACATTGTTAGTGGTACATTTGGGGACAAGTGAATATTATAGACTTGAAAAAAAACCAAACTCAGTGTAAGACAATATCATACAGACATAATACTATTGATATATATATTATTTAACAAAAAGCCTTTGCAGTCAGCAAATTATCCTCAAGTGATAATCCATCAAAAAAATTTTTTATCAAGATACAGATGTGTTCTAGACATTTATGTTTGAATTGTAACATAAGTTATATATATGAAAAAGAAAGGAAATTGGGTAAATGTCAAGGAGACAACATCCCATATCCAGGTTAAAACAACCCAAATCCCATATCCAGGTTAAAACAACCCAAAACAAAGCATCTAGGGGTCACCGTACGGTCTTCAACACAGTGAGGAACCTCACACCATATAGCAAGCCCTAAATGGCCCCAAAAAGGTAAAAAAAAAGTGAATAAATACACAAAATAGTATCTTTTGTACTTGAAAATTGTTTCCTCCATTTGTAATGAATATTCAAAACTGTCAAGGCCGAAAAATTGTTTCCCCCATTTGTAATGAATATTCAAAACTGTCAAGGCTGAAAAATTGTTCCCCCTATTCATAATGAATATTCAAAACTGTCAAGGCCGAAAATTTGTTTCCCCCATTGGTAATAAATATTTAAAACTGTCAAGGCAGAAAGAGAAGACAACAATTCTTTAAGTGGGAAAATGTAATTTCTATTCTAATGTGATTATTCTGAGGAGTTTGTTTTAGTTGTCAAAAGTAAGCAAAATGAAAAACTCGGCACAATAAACACATGATAAAGTTATCACATGTTATGTTGTTTTATTTATAATGATTATGTGACTTTTTTTCCAGCAACAACTGTGGGAGGTGGATACATAAATGGAACAGCAGAATCCATAGCAACTAGTGGTCTTGTATGGACCTTAGCACCATTTGGTATTTTTATTGGCCTGATTGTTGGTATGTGGTATAAAGTTGTAAATAGCAATTATCCATTAAAGCAATATAAATCGAAAATAAAAATGATAATACATTGGTAAGGTGAGCTGCAAAGGTAGACTACTTGATTCCCAATGCCAACAATGATTAAAATCATCTTGCTGGATTTTCTGATGCTACAAATACAAATATACAAATACAAATACAAATGCTTTATTGTCAATCAAGACACCCCTAAATGGAGCAGAACAATCAATAAACAATTTGATACAATGATTTGATTGATTACAATGATTGGTATATAAAAAAAAATGAAATAATTACAAAAGATTTAAATATAAAGAGGACTTACAATAGGGCACAACAAATAAAATGATTTAGTTATTTACCAAGAGGTAGAGCATATCAATAGAGAGAGACTCTTTATTGTTTATAATGCATGAAATAGTATTATTCTGAAAATGTAATAATTCAAGATAATAAAGCAATATATAAACAATCTATAATTTTGTATTCAAAATATCTTGTCGTAATGAAAATAAATCATTTAACAATAAATATAACTGATTGTATACAAAAGTATCTTCTGCAGACATAATCCATATAAATTTTGCATTGTTATTAAGTACTTTAATATTTCCAAATTTATTTTCAATATTAGTAATATATACCTGTCTTTTACTTTGTAATTTTGGACATTCTAAGAGGAAGTGAAGTTCATCTTCAATAGTAAGTTTACACAATTTACTAATTCTTTGATCTAATGGAATATTTTTATATCTGCCTTGTTCTATTTCTAAAATATGAGAACTTATTCTGAATTTTGTTAATAATCTTCTTTGTGAGAAATTTCCCCAATCTAAATATTTTTCTTTAATGAATTTATCTTTAAAAAGTCTAAATGTACGAAGTTTGTTACCACATGCTGATTTTCTATTGTCATTAAAAAGCGTCTCTCTCCACAGAATTTTGTATTTTAAATGTAATTGACAATTTATATAATTTTTCAGTGAAGTTTTAAGTTTTAGAACTTTATCTTTATCTAAATTAAAATAATTAATTATTTCAATGATACTGCTATACCAGCTTTTTTTGTTTTGATTATGTAATTGGACAGATGCTTTATATGCCTCTGCTGCAAGACAATTTTCCAGTTTGGTTAGACGTGACCAATATTTTAACATATTCAGTATAATTTCTAAATACATTGGAAACCTGCCTAATTCACCCATAACTGCTATATTAGTAGAACGTTTACTTACTTCTAAAACATACTTACATACTTTCACATGAATTTTTTCAGTAGTAAGGTCATTACAGAATTTATTGAAAAAGGTGTCTTTTAATAAGTTAAGTTTTTTTGCATCAAATATACCCCATATTTCACTTCCATACAGGAGTACTGGTTTCACAGTATGATCAAATACATGCAATATTGTTTTTATTTTTGGTTTATGGTGTTCAAAACATTTTTTTAATTTAAAATATGCCTTTAAGCATGATTTTCATAACTGTTGGCATTTAGAATCATTATATAGAGCTGTTTGCACTGGATATATCATAAGTAAATTAAAGTTATTTCCCTTTTCATGTGCTTTGACTGATTGTTATTTTGAGACATTTTTACTCGATATTAAATAAAAAAAACATTGAAATTGGTGGCATTTGGGCAAAGTAAAATCAAGACAATGCTGTATTTTCACTAGAGAATACAGCTGAATATGGTGAGGAATCTCACATGTGATATGTATCCTGATATCTGGATGCGATACAGTACTATTACCATACCTTGTATTGTAAATCTTGTTTTCATGACATGAATTCTGCAGATATCAAGACCATGACTTGATTTTTTAAGAGTGATGCTGCTTCAGATAATAATTTGGTCACTCTGACCTACATTTTATGCTTCAATGACTCTAGTTTAAGTTTGTGTTAAGGTTCATGTATGACATGTGTCACATCAATCATCTCATCTTTGGACAGTGGATGCATCTTGGAGAGTCTTGCAGCTTCAGATGATAATTTGATCACTTTGACCTACATTTTAGACTTGACTGACTTAGGTTAAAGTTTCCATTGATGTTTATATCTGATATACTACACGTTACACATCAATGATCTTAATGTTCAGTGGATGTACCGTTGACATTCATACATCTTTAGATTATATTAGGGTTATTATTTCTTTACTGCGGACGAGGGGGTTAGCTGTCGTTTCTTTACTGCGGGCGAGGGGGTTAGCTGTCGTTTCTTTACTGCGGGCGAGGGGGTTAGCTGTCGTTTCTTTACTGCGGACGAGGGGGTTAGCTGTCATTTACAACTGCTCCCACTTCTAGTTTTTTATAGGAGGTTTGGTATTTGCAAAGAAAATGAGGGACCAGAATTATCTGACTATGTTAGACCCATTTCAAGAGGTGTATGGTAACGTAGTGGTACTGTTGGTATATATAGCTTCACTGTGTGGTGACATCTTCTGGACAGCATCCATTTTATCAGCATTAGGTAAGAAATTTTTTCTCAAATTCTCAATGTGTGCAGTTGACTCACTAACCACAAAGAATTCACATGCATCAGTTTGTAATGATCTCACGAACGTCATAGTATGTCATTAAGGGTAGCACAGAATTATGCCACAAGCCTTAAACATCCAAGTTTAGGACAGTTGTATCATGGACTCCTCAAGCCTTAAACATTCCAGTAATCACTTCCAACAGAATTATGCCTCAAGCCTTAAACATTCCAGTAATCACTTCCAAGTAGAACAGTTGTATCATGGATTCCTCAGGCCTTAAACATTACAGTAATCACTTCCATGTTAGGACAGTTGTATCATGGACTCTTCGGGCCTTTAACATTCCAGTAATCACTTCCAAGTTAGGACAGTTGTATCATGGACTCCTCAAGCCTTAAACATTCCAGTAACCACTTCCAAGTAGAACAGTTGTACCATGGACTCCTCAAGCCTTAAACATTCCAGTAATCACTACCAAGTAGAACAGTTGTATCATGGACTCCTCAAGCCTAAAACATTCCAGTAATCACTTCCAAGTAGAACAGTTGTACCATGGACTCCTCAAGCCTTAAACATTCCAGTAATCACTTCCAAGTAGAACAGTTGTATCATGGAATCCTCAAGCCTTAAACATTCCAGTAATCACTTCCAACAGAATTATGCCACAAGCCTTAAACATTCCAGTAATCACTTCCAAGTAGAACAGTTGTATCATGGACTCCTCAAGCCTTAAACATTCCAGTAATCACTTCCAACAGAATTATGCCACAAGCCTTAAACATTCCAGTAATCACTTCCAAGTAGAACAGTTGCATCATGGACTCCTCAAGCCTTAAACATTACAGTAATCACTTCCATGTTAGGACAGTTGTATCATGGACTCCTCAAGCCTTAAACATTCCAGTAATCACTTCAAGTAGAACAGTTGTATCATGGACTCCTCGAGCACCTTTTGATTTATTAACATTTGAAAACAAAATTTCATTTCTTCATATACTAGTATATGTGTGCGACTTTACTATAAAATTGACCTTGGGAAAGATAATTCTACACCCTCATTTTAGTCATTCACATTAGACCATTTTCATATTTAAGGGATTACTGCCATTTAAGCATGTTTTTCGAAGGGATGTTACTTGCTAACAATTGACAACCTGGTTCTCGGTCTCATTAAGGTAAAAATATTACCTTGAAACTTGTAATTTTCACTTTGGTAAGTACCCAATTAACTTGAAATAATTCCTCTAAATACAATTAAGATATTACCCCTACTCTAATGATAGATATCTAGTGCTTGACCGTCAATTTAGAAGGTTATGTCTAGCAAGTGAATTAGCCAAATAGGATAGTTTACACAAGTCCAGTACTGTTATGAAAAGGTGTGTTTTAATATTCATTCTCAGAACTGATACAAAACAAAACTAATTCTGTCTTATGTTATATCATATTTCAATTGTTAATTGTAGGGAAAGGGCTTATAATAATGTTGTAGTAACATGTGCCCAATCCCTTTGCTTTTGTGTAATAAAATAAGTTTATTTGTTCAGGGGCCGACTCCGACCTGCCGTTGGGTGTGGGGTTTTCTCACCGTTCATTGAAGATCTTATGGTGGCTTTGAGTTGTTGTTACTCCCCTTTGGGTCATTGTCTCTTTGACACATACCCCGTTTCCCTTCTTTTTTCTATTAATTCAAATTAATTCAATTATATTTCAATATTTCTATTCCAGGAACAAGCTTGAGTGTGATAGTAAACATTCCATTGTCTGTTGCTATAGTAACATCTTCAGCAGTAACTATAATTTACACTATGATTGGTCAGATGATTTCTGTTGCATATACAGATATTGTACAGTTAATTTTTATAACTGGAGGATTGGTAAGGTCTTAATTATTAGAGTTAACATTGTTCATATAAATGTATCTGACATTTTTCATCAAGTTAGTAAGCTGTATTGTATTATACCTGAACAGATATTGATAGTTTTTCTGGACTAGTATATACTTTCATAATATATGCTTCATTAAAGCCATAATAGAAAATATTTTGGGTTCATATAGCCTCTCACCCTTATTTTGATTTTTTGGTCCATTGGGGTAATTTTCTTTTTAAATGACAGCATTTTCACAAAATCTGATAACAAACATAAAATAAAATTCACCCTCCTGCCCCAAATTTTGAGAAAAAATGGATGAGAATCTAGGATTTTTTAAAATTATTTCCTAAAACTGTTTTATATGATCAGAAATAAGACAGACAAATTATAGATATGGTAAATTGTACAAAAAGGGGAAATTAAATAGTACAAAAAGGGGAGAAAAAGGGGGGCTGTCTTACTTCAATCGTAAGCATATTCCAATCGTTCAAGATGTCTGCCTTCGAATTTTCATGTGATTTATCCAGATTATTTGTTGTCTGATTTAATAAATTTTAATGTTTATATATAAAAATGAAAATGTACCTTTGAACCAGCAATTTATTATGAGCTGTGAGATATGCGATTTAAAATTTTGCACCAATTGTTGAAAAAGGAAGTTACTATCCAGTTTAAGTAAATGTATACCAATTGTGATGTCATTTTTTTTCCCAGGAATGTTTTTGATATTTCTTCTTGAAAGTCAAAGCTCTGATTATGGTTTTGCGAGTAATTTCAGAGCTTTAAGGCGAGAAAAAGTATCATACCCTCTTAAAAAGGCAAGATAGGCTGATCTCAAACCCTCAGGCTAAGATATCTTTTGCCCAATCCTCAGCAAGCCTCAGGATGAACATGATATCTTAACTGTTGGGTTGGAGTACTTCGGCAAATGAATATGGAAGCAAGATCAAGGAAAGAGGGGATTCTAAAATTATAAATCCAAAATCACTGCAATTCACATCCATCACGAATTGAGACAGTATGACAAAGACAAAAAAAAATGAACAAGAATGCCACACAACTAAAGCACTAGCTGTGTGAACCCCTATAAAAACTGAGGTATCATCAGGTTCTCCGGAAGGGTAAGCATGATCTGTAAGATTAGATCAGCCTATTTCGCCTTTTCCCTTGTGATAGATACTATATATCTTTCAAGTATGTAAGAAATTCTGTCTTTTCTTGAGTGAAACACAGTGAAACAGTACAATAAGATAAAGAATTTCTTGTACGAGTGAAAAATGTATTGATTTTTGATTTTGATTGAATGTAGGTAGCCATTTCTTCCATTAAACATGGTTTTAATGTCACAAAATCTTAAAAGCAGATTAGAAATTCTTGTCCCTTTGAAAATCCTTTCTACTGTGACATCACATAATATGTTGTATTCCCTCATGGAGATTGTTTTTGATTCATAAAAATCAACAGTTCTGATTTATCATATACTGAGTTAAGATGAGTGCAGTTCTGATTTATCATATACTGAGTTAAGATGAGTGCATGTGAGCTTGTCTTATCTTGGTCATCTTACCTTTGAATTGGCTATTTAAAAATGAATCTAGGACCTTTATGTTGAAAAGATTTAGGTTCCTAGTAGCCTCTCTCTGGTCATGCCTTCCAATTGTGTTAGACAATTACTTCAGCACTAAGATGAGGTTTGTTTAATATTCTCAAAAAAGAAATCATTTTAAATCAGCATTATGTAGAGCTAAAATATCATTTTGAAAACAAATTAAGGGATGTGCATTAGATTTAAAGCTGACAAAAATTCCAGATAATAGTTAGTACAATGAAACAGTGGAACTTTTATTGTTTTGTTTCATCTTAAAGTCACCAGTATAAAAAGATTTCACTGTACTTGTATGTGATTACATAATATCTATTACCAGAGACATATAGATACAAAGATCAGCAACTAATTGAAATCGTTAACATTAAGCGTGTAAACTCGCTCCCATGATGCATCACTAGATTCGGAACACCTCGTAATTTTCGTCAAGTTTACCTGTATGGGCACAATATTCTGATGGGTAATGTTATTGTTTTTACAGATGCATTGTCATTTGATAATTGTGTTAACCTGATATTACACTTAATATCCATGACAGTTTGTGTTAACCTGATATTACACTTAATATCCATGACAGTTTGTCAATATTCAATAGACTAAACGTTTTGTTGACATTTCTGTAGTTTTTAGCTCACCTGGCCTAAAAGGCCATGTGAGCTTTTGCCATCACTTTGCGTCCATCGTCCGTCCGTCGTCTGTCCGTCATCCGTCAACAATTTCAAAAATCTTCTCTTCTGAAACTGCTGAGCCAATTGTAACCAAACTTGGCCCGAAGCATCACCAGGGTATGCAGTTTAAATATTGTGTTCGATTAGTCCAAAGACCAAACAACATGGCTGCTGTTACTAAAAATAGAACATAGGAGTAAATTGCTGTTTTTTGCAAATAACTCAAAAACCGTTACAGATATAAAAAATCTGACATGTAGCAAAAGTGATCAGCATAGCAAGATTTACCTGCCCTGCAATTTTGAAGAAAATCCGAAAAACCTGTCTTGGAGTAATTTCCCTTTTTCTGTAAAATTTGCAAAATTTTAACTTTATTAATTTTTTATCAGAAAAACTATAAGAGATAGAAGTCAACTTAAAATTGCAAAAATGTTCAGCATGTCAAGATCTACCCACCTTGAAATTTTGAAGATAATCCAAAAACCCTTGTAGGAGTTATTGCCCTTTTTTCACGGAATTTTCAAAATTTTCATATTTTTCATCTTTATTTCTAAAACTATAGAAGATGAAGGTTAAGTGTAATTCGATAAAATGTTTGCAATGCTGTGGCGACTTCAAAACTGATGTTGAAAATTGTTCGTTGACCACCATTTTCAAATGGTTGCCAAACAGGCGGGTATATTCAACATTGTCCGATTTCAATGAAATTTGGTTTCCAAAAAGGTATTGATGTAACAGCTTCAAAACTGATGTTAAAAATTGTTCGTTGACCACCATTTTCAAAATGGCCGCCAAAAAAAGGCGTGAAAATTCAACATTGTCTGATTTCAATGAAATTTGGTTTCCAAGTGGATATTGATGTGGCTACTGCAAAACCGGTGTTGAAAATTGTTTGTTGACTGCCATTTTCATAATGGCCACTAAAAAGGTGGGAAATTCAACATTGTCCGATTTCAATGATATTTGGTTTCCAAAAAGGTATTGATGTAGCAACTTAAAACTAATGTTAAAAATTGTTCGTTGACCGCCATTTTGAAAATGGCCGCCAAAAAAGGCGGGAAATTCATCATTGTCTGATCTCAATGAAATTTGGTTTCTAAGTGGATATTGATGTCGTTACTGCAAAACCGGTGTTGAAAATTGTTTGTTGACTGCCATTTTCAAAATGGCCGCCAAAAGGCGGGAAAATTCAACATAGTCCGATTTCAATGAAATTTGTTTCCAAATAGATATTGATGTCGTAACTTAAAGATATGGTGTTAAAAATTGTTGTTGACTGCCATTTACCAAATGATGTCTCGACTTCAAAACTGGTGTCGAAAGTGGTCCTTAGCAAGACAATTTTTGTCAAAAAAGCCCAACAAAGAAGTACAGTTAAACATGATCAGACTTAAAATAGAGTCTCAGTTAATGGTGGTGTTTGCTCTACCTAAGTTTGAGAGACTGAAGTTCAACTGTATAATTTACAACGTTAGCTTGATTGTGGCAACTGAAAGCCAGGTGAGCGATATAGGCTCCAGGGAGTCTCTGGTAATTAAAATAACATGTGTTGGGAATTAAAAATTGACTAACCTCACTAAAAATCTCGCATACCCGTGTTATTACCGATTCTTACATAGGATTAACTAGGAGTTTCTAATCTCTGTATCTATATGTCTCTGCTATTACACCTGCATTATATTTTCTTCAGTGTCTTAGTTTACCTTTTGTATTAACCAATGAGAATGTAGGGGACATCAGTAAATCATCAGACTCCTGGATTGGTCAGTTTGATCCCTTGTTTGCTGGTCAATGGACAGACCTTTTTGTTGCCATGGTAAGTACTATTCAGTGCAGAATGCCATCTGCAATAGTACAGTATCTGAAATATTTATTGCCTTTAAAGCTATATGAGCTGTATTTTTTCTATATTTTAATTTTAAAAAAAGCTAAGTCATAATTTCCAATAATTTGGCAGGTTCAATTTAAATTTCATGTGTAAATATATAAAAAAAATTTCTGCTGTAGCAAACAATTTTTTAGCTTGATAAATTGTATGCACATGACCTCAGGGCAAACTTTCCTGAAACATATGTAACAGAAGTACAGTGGAACTCCTGAAAACTGGCACCTATGAAAACCAAATCCCTCTATAAACCAAACGACTTCTTTTGGTCCAGAATAAATCCCTATATTAACACATAAATTTCCTTTGAAAACAGGCCCCTCTTAATTCCGAATTCCGGCCATACATATCAAGTAAAAAAAATGGACGACTTTTTTCGGACAATAAAATCGACCAAATTTATTTAACATGTCACATATCTCTTGCCATCTCCATCAATAAATAACTATATTTGAAGATTACCAACAATATTGATTGAAATTTACAAGAATACCAGTGTGGTGATTGGAACGTCGTTCAAGATACCCATTTAGATAATTATAATATATTACATAATAGAAATCCAAACTGTAGGGAAAAAATAACAGAAGTTATATCTACATTTGATTGATAGACCCATGGCGTACATGTCACCCAGAGGATAGAAAGTATACTTGGCGTCAGTCCTCACCAATAAAGCAAAGTCGATTAGATTATTTTCTAATTACAGAAGATTTGTTTTCACTTATGAAAAATGTTAGTATTATCCGTGGTGACAAAACTGATCATTCAGCAATAACTTTTACTTTCTCAGCTTGTTTAGATAAGAGAGGTAAGGGTTATTGGAAATTTAATTCTCAATTACTGAAGGATTTAGATTATATTGAGAAAGTTAAAACATGCATAAAAGATACTATTTTAGAATATTATACATCAGGTGATATGGAAAATTTACTTTCAATTACACTGTCGTGTAATGATCAATTATTTTTTGAAATTTTAAAAATGAAAATCAGATCAGTGTCGGTTGAATATAGTATTCCAAAGTCAAGAAAAGAAAAAAATATTTCACAAAATTTAGAAAATGACATAAAAAAATTGGAAAATGATTTGAATCTGTCACCTAATGAAACTACTTTGAAATCATTACAAGATAAAAAAGCAGAACTAGAAAATATAAGGATGCAAAAAATTGAGGGGTTGTTGTTAAGATCAAGGGCAAATTGGCATGAGAATGGTGAAAAATGTTCACAGTATTTTTGCAAGTTGGAAAAGAAAAATTATATTAAAAAGACTATAACTGATCTTATTGATAACGAAGGAAAGCATTTATCAAAACAGTCTGATATTCTGCTTGAACAAAAAAATTTTTACAATAAACTTTATTTAGGTAGAAATCATGACTGTGATGATAATTCTTTCTTTGAACATAATGTTAAATTGTCTGATGAACAAAAAGAATCTTGTGAAGGGAATCTTACTTTAAAAGAATGTGCTCAAGCTTTAAAGTTGATGCAAAATGGTAAAAGTCCAGGTTCAGATGGATTTACATCTGACTTTTATAAATTCTTTTGGAAAGATATTGGAGTATTTCTTTTCCGTTCTTTGTATTATGGTTATGAAATTGGACAATTTTCCCAATTTCAATACCAGGGGGTTATTACTTGTTTACCTAAAGATGGAAAAGATAGACGCTATATTAATAACTGGCATCCAATAAGCTTATTGAATACAGATATTAAAATTGCATCTGCAGTGATAGCTAACAGAATTAAACAAGTTTTACCATTTATCATAAGTGATACATAGAAAGGTTTTATGAAAGACAGATTTATTGGTGAGAACACACGCCTGTTATACGATCTAATGCATTATTTGGAGGAAAATAATAAGAGTGGTATCTTACTGCTAATCGACTTTGAGAAAGCATTTGATTCTATTGAATGGAAATTTTTGATAAAAGCCTTAGAGAGTTTCAATTTTGGACCATCTGTTTGTACATGGTTTGAGACATGTTATCGAAGTGCATCAAGCTGTGTCATAAACAATGGATATTTGTCAGACTTTTTTCAACTAGAACGGGGTTGTCGACAAGGGGACCCCTTGTCACCTTATTTATTTATTATAGGTGTTGAATTATTATCAATGAAAATAAAGTCAAATGCTGATATTAAGGGGGTAACTCCAGACAATAATGAATCTTTGATTAGCCAATATGCTGATGACACCTTTCTCAAGTTAGATGGAAGTGAATTTTCTTTGAAAGAATCACTCAATTGTTTTGAAAGGTTTTATGCAGTTTCAGGTTTGAAAATGAATTTAACTAAAACTAGGGCTGTTTGGGTTGGAAACAGAAGATACTCAGATCTTATTCTTTGCCCAGAAAAAAACCTTGTTTGGTCACATTCAAATTTTAAATTGTTGGGTATTGAATTTTCATTAAATTTGGATAATATGACTGAAATCAATTTTTCAAAAAAGATAAAAGAAGTTTCTGGTATTTTAAAAAGTTGGCAACATCGAAAATTAACGCTTCTTGGAAAAATTACAGTTGTAAAATCTCTTGCACTCCCTAAGTTAATACATTTGTTAACTGCATTACCAAATTTGTCTGAAAAAAGAGTAAATAAATTAAACTCTCTGTTTTTTAATTTCATATGGAATGGTAAGCCAGACAAGATAAAACGTAACACTCTAATTGGAGACTTAACTCAAGGTGGGCTTAAAATGATTCATCTAAAATCATTTAACATATATCTGAAATTAGGATGGATTAAAAGATTTCTGTCCAATTTAGATGGAAATTGGCAAAAATTACTAAGAGAGTATCTTAAACCTTATGGTGGTGAGAGATCTTTTTATTTACAAAAGGAGAAGCTCAAGGACATGTCTTTGAATTTAAAAAATTTGTTTTGGAAAGATATTTTTTCTGGTTTAAGTGAGACTAAACCATGTATACAGTTCAATTTGCATGACATTTTATCACTCGATATTCTAAACTTTGCACCTTTACCAGAATTTTCCTATTATTTAAGCTGGAAATTAAAAGGATTGCAATGCCTTTATGACATTATTGATCTACAGAACAAAGATTTTTGTAATTTTCGATGTATAAGTCAAAAGCTTCAGATTTCAAATTTTTTAAAATATTACAGTCTTATAGCTAATATTCCAAAAGACATAAAACAGTTTTTGAAACAAAATATACAAGAGCAAAATCTAAATTTTGTGTGCAGTGTTGATAGTTTCATTTTGAGAATTGTAAATAGTAAAAAACCTAAGTTTTTATATAATGATCTAATTCATAAGATTATTGTACATGTACTGCCCCTACAAAAAATTCAAAAGTGGGAGGAATCTTTAGGTGTAGAGGATATAGATATAACTAAATTGTTTGGAGTCTTGAAAGATACATGTAAAGACTCTTATCTTTACAATTTTCAATATAAATTTCTTCATAGAATTATCCCGACAAATAAATTTTTGTATAAAATCAAATTGAAAGATACCCAGTTATGTTGTTTCTGTAGAACAGACATAGAAACAGTGGAACATTTATTTTATGACTGTAGAATTACAAAACAGTTCTGGGAAAGTTTTATAAGAAAATTGAAAGTTCATTTTCAAAATGTAATTTTTAATAAAGAAAATATTCTTCTCGGTTTTGTTACAGAGACAAAATTTTAAATTTACTTGTTTTCATTGCTAAAAAATATATCTATAAATGTAAATTGAAAGAAACACTGCCAAATATTATTGAATTGCAGTATAAAATAGAACAGTATAAATCTTGTGAATACCAGATATCTTTGAAGCATAACACTATTCCAAAGTTTGATACATTTTGGTCTCCCCTGAATTCTATTTTTATATGAGAATAATATCTCTAAATGTATGTTAATGTTTCAATGAATATATAAAAAATACAATTACTCCATCAGCAGCTAGATAAAATTTATATATCTTTATGTAATCATGTATTGAGTGAAAGAGGAATGAATGTGAGAGAGAATGAGTTGTTATTCATTATTGTTATTATTTTTAATATATATTAAAAAAATTTTTTTTTTTTTTAGTTTAAATATGATATATAAATTTTTGTATCTGTGAAATTAATAGTCAGCATGCTAATGAAATCCCTGAATACCCTTGTCAGGTGGTAATGTACAGGGAATTGTAAAATCCTGACTATTAAAAAACAAATAAAAAATAAAAAAAAAAAGAATACCAGAAAATATACTGAAATAGATAACTCAAAGCCTAAACCGATCTTACAGATTATATATTACACTTTCAGCATTGGTGTTTGGATTGGAAAGACAGGATTTTGAAACCTCCAAAAAGCGGAATCTCTTAAAGCCGGCCTTTTTCTTTGGCTTCCAGTTTTCGGAGGTTCCACTGTACTGATAAGATGTGTGTGTGATGCTAAAAGCATGTGTATCATTTATATTGCCAAAAAATAATTAAAGTACAACCCACAAGCATGATGAGGGTTGTCGTATTCTTACATTGTTAATTTTTTGGATTCCCTTACAGAGCAGCTTTAAACAGAATATTTGGAATCAAATTGAAAAGTTTTTAAAATTACATATGTACTTTGCTGACTTTAAGATGAAGAACAACAATAAAAGCATTGTCCCATTGCTTGATTTAATCATAAAATTTGTATAGACTTTGTCTCATGTGCATTTACTCCATATCCTTTCACTGTTTATTTGTTCCCTTTGACTACATGTATATAGCTTTTTAGTATTTAATAACAATCGGTATAAGTGTGCAAATATTTTTTATGTATATACTACAACCTAGATGGCAGCTAACAGGAAACATAATTTAACATACAACCCTATGAGAAAGGCATTCAAAGATCTCCTCTGGAACAGCATAAACAATTTTAACCGTATTGATCATAATATTCCTTTGATGGTACATGTATCCTTAATGATTTGTATGTTCACACCCTATCCAAGATGGCCACCAGAGCTTAACATCATTTAACATCCAACTATACAAAATACCTTTAAAAAAGGTCTTCTCCTCTAAAAGCACAAGGCCAGTTGGTCACAATAGTCATTTTGTTGTCCCCTCAGAAAAGTTGTGTTGATCACTGACATTTTTCTTCCAAGGTGGCTACCAGTGGACACTATAATTTAACATAGGCTGTATGTCCTGTAGTATTTTCTAGAGGGCCTCTTGTTTTCTGTAAATTATTCAGTCAATATTAATGGTGGAAACAAGAATTCAAAATGACATAAAAAAAGTTGTGATGCTGAAGATCATAACAATTTTTTTTTCAGTGTCACCATGTCTTGAGGATTTCTTTAATTTGTTTAATTTTTGTGCAGATTTGGTATATATATATCTGTCATATATTGAAAAAGCTGACATAGATAATCAATGCTTTAATATTTTGTAGACATTGGGGACTATTCCATGGCAGGCATATTTCCAGCGAGTATTGTCTGTAAAATCTGGTCGTCAGGCCCAGATATTATCTGTAGTAGGAGCAATTAGTGCTGTAATTCTAGTTATTCCGTCTGTAGTTATAGGAGCTGTAGCTACTAATTCAGGTATTGTTGTTATATTGAGTATTCTAATGCAACATTTATATAACGAAGGTTTTGATTGGTCAAAACTGACCGTCAATTCCACCATCTACACACCTGTGACAAAGAAGGTTCCCTGATAAGTCTGGTTCCTAATATTGTTACAAATTCACGAGTAAAATATAGAACATGAAATGGATTTGTTGCATTAGAATGGCAATAACAGTACATTATTGGAATACCCAAGGGTGTCAATCTTGATTTGATGGTCAAAATAATCATTTACAGGCTCCGCTACGCATCGCCTATAAACTGCATTTTGATATTTTGGTATTTTTTGTTCGGCTCAATTTTTATACTAATGAAAAGAAAGGAAATGGGGTAAATGTCAAGGAGACAACATCCCATATCCAGGTAAAACAACCCAAAACAAAGCATCTAGGGGTCATCACACCATATAGCAATCCCTAAATGGCCTCAAAAAAGGTAAAAAAGTGAATAAATCAATGGAAACAAACCACATCACATAATCCAAATATCAAGAAACTAAAATTTTATAAGAAAACAAGGACAAGCCAATGACCAACATATTCCTGACTTGGGACAGGCGCAAAAATTGTGGTGGGGTTTAACTCGTTTTCATGGATCCAAACCCTCCCCCTATGTGTGGTGGATGGCTAAAAAATAAATACACAAAAAGACTCACAGTAAAAATCAAGCCAGAAAAAAGTCCCAACTTATCAAGATGAGTACCCTTACAATGAAGTACATAAAACATGAAGACAATACACACAGGTACTGTCAGAACAAATGCTCGCAGTTACTGACAGCTAGCTAAGGACATAATTTCCGTTGACTATGATATCAAGCCTTCTTACCCATGAAACTTTGGTATAACAACATCATCAATTATGAAAGAAGAACATGATATTGTGCAATGCCAAATATTGCCAATATGAAAAATAATTTAAATTTAGTTATGGTGTAAAGCATTTAGGAGATGATCAATATTTTTGCCAACAAAAACCAGAAGTAAAGATTTAACAACAGTGCTGTATTTATATCCTTTATGAATAAGTTTGCTCAACGGATTAATAAGTTTGAAAGGACAATTTTTGAATTTATGCGCTTTGTAAATGATATTGCCATGGAAGTTTTGATGTGGAATGTCCTGATGTATAAGAGCCCTGCATGTAGAACCAAATTTTCTTAATAAGTCAATGTATCTATAATAAAATTTAGAGAATGTTTGTATCAATTTATGATATCTGAACCCTTGATGCAGGAGTTTTTCAGTGAGACAAAGATTTCGGTCGTTGAAGTCAGAAACATCACTACATACTCGTGCATATTGAACAAGTTGTGAAATGTAGCCCCAATAAGGGGCTAATGGAACATCGCCGTCGTGATGAGGAAAATTGGCTATAGGGAAGGAGAAATCATTCCTTTTATCATAAACCTTAGTGTTTAACTTTCCTTGATTTATTGATATATCAAGATCAAGAAAAGGAGTGTAATCACTGCTGCTATTGGATTAATTTCATCTGTAAATTTAGAAAATTCAGTATTATTTGAAGCCAAAATATCGTCCAAATATCTATATGTATTGTTAAATTTATCCAGTAAATGCTGTTTAGAAGGGTCTTTTTGAATTTTTGCCATGAATTGTGACTTGTAGCAATAAAGAAATAAATCTGCTATTAGAGGTGCACAGTTGGTACCCATAGGAATACCTATTTTTTGGACTGTATCACCGAAATGAACAAAAATATTATCAAGAAGAAAATTTAATGCTTTTATCATATCCTGAGAAGTCCAGTTGGTATATTTGTCATGTTTGTCATCACTGAAAAACGATTTAAATGTATTGCAACAAATGTACGTACAACCTGAGTTTTTGAAGGACCATTTGATCAAATACGAAAATTTGTCTTTGATGAGTGTATGCGGTAATGTAGTATAACAGCCGAAAAGCATTTCCTTGATTTGACAGCAAAATGGGCGGTTTAGATTACAGAAAAACTAAGTGGAGATAATTTTCTGTGACGTCACAGTCAGGTGGCGCTTAATAGCTTAAAGAAATTTTCGTTTTGACCACCCTTCATATTTGCACGTTTTAATCCTAATAAATAACTGGAACTACACATGTTAATGTTTTTAAAGGGAACTTTGGTTCATTTGGAACATGACTGGTACATTTTTATCTCCCATTTTGATGAAATTCAGTGTTAAATTGAAAAATGACATGAGTGTTGCGAGAGACAAAATGTCGGCGAGCGACTCGTGTTTACATTTTTTGTGGTCGGAACGAAGTGACACAATTTTTTTCCCCTCATAAATATTCATATCGACTGGTATTTTCTTGTTCAGTGAGTCATGAGGGATACTTCTTGAAAATTAGAACCTGTTTCTGGCACCATCTCTGAGATAGGAAAAAATGTTGCCGAAGGCGATTTTTCCCATTTTTTACGCTCCAATTCTTAGACTTAGATTGCTTTTGTTGTTTGTTAAGGTATCTTTTTAATAGATATAGGTAAAAATACATAAATCTTGTTAAAATAACCAAAATACATTCATTTATAGTCCTGTTTGTTGCCCCAAAAGGTCGTAGGGCAACTTGTAGGTCAGAAGTCATTTGTAGGTTCAACACATTTTAGACCGGTTTTACATAAACATAATTTTTTGCAGCATTACTGAAATAAACTCATCTATACAAGTAAAATTTTGGAGATGCCAAGAGCCTGGTGTCAACCCTTTCACATTGTCACAAGACTTATTTTGTTTGAAGATTTACTTAGTCATGTTTCATTGACTTTAACCATGCACTTGATTGCTTATTTGATGTTTGAAAGTGAAATTTTTAGGCATTATACACAGCACACTTTTCAAGGTATGCCTATTTACAGAGCACAAACTAAGGTGTCAAACACATAAAATGCATATCTGTTTATCCAGGTTGACCCCATTTTATATGTTGCAAGGCATCTCATACTGCTGAAGGTACATTAATATGGTTTAAATAATTTTGTTGGTGTCACTATATGTAATGTATGCATGGTACTGTATCATTTACTGTTTTGTCACTGCAGGTAAACATGGTAAACTTCAATTTCTTCAAATGGACTTTTCGCTTTGTATATGTAAAAAGAGGTATATAAATTTAAAGATGTGACAAATCTCAATTTGCCAGATTACTATGCACTTTTTGCAATATGAGCTTGTAAGTTGAATGTGTTGAATGTGGATATCACTAGAAGCTGAAATTCCACCACACCCTGGTGCTGATCACTGCGATTATTGTCAGGAACAGGGTATTTAATGTTACAATTTAGTAAAATATATTGATTAAAAAACTGTTCATATCCTTATGTTAAAATCTTGTTGATCTCTGTCAGTATAAGACATTTATGATTCAGTCAGATTGCTACTTAGATGCAGTCTATACTGACATGAATGAAGAAAAGTGTATAGTTTTGATTCATTTCACATGTCTGAGTAAAATTTTAGGAAACAATTGTGTGCCTCAAGAGATAGAGAAAACAAATTTTATTATGATACATATTTCACACTACATAATTCCAGTGATGTAAAATGACAGATCCACTGTAAAAATAAAATAGCACAATTAAATTCATATTACTTGATTCAAGGTAGAAATACAAGTATCAATTTCTTACTCTGCCCAATCCTATTCTCAGTAGGAAAGCCATGTTTTAGTTATATCCTATCAGTTTTCAGCAATGATATATACCTACAGATTTTAAAAAGGTAAAAGAACTGTATTTTTTTATATTTGGAATAGGGATTTCACAACATACATTTCTTTTAATTATTGACTGCATTACAACAACAGTTTTGCTCAAACTTCAATATGGGGACCTTTTTTGCATTGTCACCAAATCACCAGATCCCCAACAAATTTAGAGGTATTACTACACGTTTCTTTTTAAATACTAGTAATACATGCAATATTTATTTGACAAAAAAAAAAATGGGAGATTGATGGGTTTTTAATTTTCAGTGGTTGATCAGCAATAAAACTGGTATCTTATGTTAAAAGTTGGAAGATAGAAATATAAAATCTACAGCTTGAAGGGTGTTTTGACAAATTCAGCTATCCCTTTTTTCTAATGTTCAAATTGTTTAAATTGTTTGATAATTTTTACCATTGAAAAAAAAATTGAGCATGTAATAATTTTTATTTTTCAAATTCTGTATCGCATCTCAGTTTCTGTATTAAAACTTATTTGGTCAGTTACTTTGTGCCTTGCATATGCAGCTATATTATATACCAAACAGTGCCTCAAGATTTAAATTGAACCTCCACCTTTTCATGCGTTTTGCTGTTATTCAAGGGTGAGAGTAAATTTTGGGCACCATCCTCTCAGGAAACAAATTTTCTAATTTTCTGTGTCTGTGACAATTAAAAAACAGTCTGATATTAATTCTGTCAATAAAAAATATTAGTGTACAGATGCAGGATTTTTTCTTACCTACAACTGCATGGTAAAGAAAAATCTAATTATTAAAATAATTTGTGACACTGTGTAAAAAAAACCAATATTCCTCACTCTTACAGAAAATCAAACCATGATTTCATACATCAACTTCTGATCTTAGTTGTTTTGTATTTCTCAAGCATGCACAAAAGCACTGGCATTTTAAGTACATTAAGTTACCTTCATATGAAACGTTTTGTTATCTGGGCTGGACTTGTGTAGATCTGTGCTTGTATATCAAAAGACTTCTTTACATTTATAAATCCATAGAATTTGCTCAAGTTAATGGGAATGCACTTCTTAAACCCCGATGTGCGCGGTCCCGGCTTATGAATAGGCCCGCAGCATCCTCTGAGATTGGAGTATGAGTCTTCCTAACAGAGGACCCCGAGGGAACCCCGGGATATAGAAATAGGACCTAGTATCTCCGGCTTGCGGGGTGTGACCCCTCCTAAACGGGGGCTGACCCCAAGGGTCCCGGGATATAGAAATAGGACCCATTCGATGGTTGTGCGGGATTAATAAATACACAACCCATCTTTCGGATGGGATGTAAACTCAGGTCCACGTGTTGGAAGAAATGCCACGCTTCCTGCACGTAAAGAACCCTTGTAGCAAGCTTTTTTTGAGTGGTCCGTAGGTGATCGGCTACAAGGCTAAATTCTCCGCCCTTTTCGATTTCACCCTACTTTTCCAGTGGCAGTCAGAATTTCCCGTCCCGTGGCCCTTTCCATACCCCAAAGTGATTATTTATTAAAAAACTTGTTCTCGTCTTGATATAACTGAAATATTGCTGAGTAGACGTTAAACAATATTCAATCAATCAATCAATCAATCACTTCTTAAACCCCCTCTCTACCTACAGAAACAAGTTACATTAAAATCGGCAGAGAGGTGTATTATTCTTGTTTGTTTTTCAACATGACTTTCTATATACCTCCAGCCAAGGACGTATATCTCAAGTCCTTGCAATTCATTCCACTGTCAGTGTTGTGTTGCTAAACTTGATAAATTCCTGTAGTAAGGGTAAACTGTATTACAAATCATTACATGAAAATTTTACTAATGTACAGTACATATCATTAAAAAAAAAGTAATGTACTGTATTTATCAGGAAAATTTACAAATGTTCTGTGCATATCGTGAAAAAAATACTAATGTACTGTGAATGTCATGAAAATTTACTACTGTACTGTGAATATCATGAAAATTTACTAATGTACTGTGAATATCATGAAAAAACTACTAATATACTCTAAATATTATAAAAATTTACTAACGTACCATACATATAATGAAAAGTGAACTAATGTACTGTACATATCATCAAATGTATTGTGAAAAACTTACTAAAGTACTTCAAATCATGAAAATTTACCTATGAACTATACATATCATGAAAATATGTATTGTGAATATCATGAGAAATTTACTTATGTACATTTCATGAAAAATAACAAAGTTGTAAAGCATGTTGCCAGATATCAAGCAAAGAACTGCAAACTGCTGCCCAAAATCATGTATACAAGCCTGCAGCTTTTTCTTGTTTCACAAAATCTGTTGTTATAAGTACTTCTCAATGATATTTTCAGATTGGACTAACACCAGTTTGGGAGAATCTCCTATGGACCAAGATAAAGGTAGCATGGTTCTTCCATTAGTTCTACAAAACTTTACACCTAATGTTGTAGCTGTTATTGGTAAGTTTGAATTGATACTATCTGATACAATCAGCATTTAATAGAATAATTTTATATAAGCTCTTCATTGGTACTGTCATGTTTTGTAAACATGAATATACTCAATGAACACTTTCATTCATTGTTCAAGACCATTAAAGTGTTAGCATGTAAAGTTTTTACCATCTCTTAATGGCAGAAATACTGATCAGCATGAAAATATAGTTTGATTTTAGTGCCTATAAGAAATTGTTTTTGGCCATAAATAGTAACCACAGCCGAAAAGGCAATTTTTGTCTTGCCATTCGTCGCTGAAAGCAAGACATAGGTATTACTTTCCTGCGGCAAAGGCGGCGGTTGCGGCGGCAGCGGTGTAAACTTGACTTAAACCTTAATAATTTTTAAAGTATATCACTTATGGACATGATCTTATGTCCACAGGTAGCTGATGGTTAGAGCTTTCCAGCATCACTTGTATCAGATGACCTTGACCTTCTCTTCATGGTTCAATGACTCCATGAAAATTGCGACATAGCTTCACATGCAAGTCCTTTTTAGCTCACCTGGCTATAGCCAGGGTGAGCTTTTGTCATCACTTTTCGTCCGTCCTCTGTCGTCCGTCGTCCGTCCGGCGTAAACTTTTCATTCAAAGATCTTCTTCTCTGAAACTACCAGGCCAATTGAAACCAAACTTGGCCACAATAGTCCTTAGATGGTCCCCTCCAAAAAATTTGTTTTTCAGATCCGTGCTATATCCAAGATGGCCGCCAGCGGGGATCATAGTTTTAACATTGGACCCTATGGGAAAATACTTTCAAAGATCTTCTCCTCTGAAACTACTGAGCCAATTGAAACCAAACTTGGCCACAATAGTCCTTAGATGGTCCCCTGCAAAAAAACTGTTTTTCAGATCTGTGTTATATCAAAGATGGCCACCAGCGGGGATCATACTTTTACTATTGGACCCTATGGGAAAATACTTTCAAAGATCTTCTCCTCTGAAACTACTGAGCCAATTGAAACCAAACTTGGCCACAATAGTCCTTAGATGGTCCCCTGCAAAAAAAACTGTTTTTCAGATCTGTGTTATATCAAAGATGGCCACCAGCGGGGATCATACTTTTACTATTGGACCCTATGGGAAAACACTTTCAAAGATCTCCTCTGAAACTACTGTGCCAATTGAAACCAAACTTGGCCACAATAGTCCTTAGATGGTCCCCTGCAAAAAAGTTGTTTTTTCAGATCAGCGCTATATCCAAGATGGCCGCCAGCGGGGATCATAGTTTAACATTGGACCCTATGGGAAAGGACATTCAAAGATCTTCTTCTCTGAAACTACTGGGCCAATTGAAACCAAACTTGGCCTTAATAGTCCTTAGATGGTCCCCTGCAAAAAATTTGTTTTTCAGATCTGCCCTATATCCTAGTGGCCACCAGCGGGCATCATAGTTTTAACATTGGAGTCTATGGGAAACACATTCAAAGATCTTCTCCTCTGAAACTACTGGGCCAATTGAAACCAAACTTGGCCTTAATAGTCCTTAGATGTTCCCCTGCAAAAAATTTGTTTTTCAGATCTGCCCTATATCCAAGATGGCCGCCAGCGGGATAATAGTTTTAACATTGGACCCTATGGGAAAAGACATTTAAAGATCTTCTCCTCTAAAACTACTTGGCCAATTGAAACCAAACTTGGCCATAGTAGTCCTTAGATGGTCTCCTGCAAAACAGTTATTTTTCAGATCCGTGCTATATCCAAGATGGCCGCCAGTGGGTATCATAGTTTAAACATTGGACTCTATGGGAAAACACTTTCAAAGATCTTCTCCTCTGAAACTACTCAGCCAATTCAAACCAAACTTGGCCACAATAGTCCTTAGATGGTCTCCTGAAAAAAAGTTGTTTTTCAAATCTGGGCTATAACCAAGATGGCTGCCAGCAGGATCATAGTTTTAACATTGGACCCTATGGGAAAAGACATTTAAAGATCTTCTCCTCTAAAACTACTTGGCCAATTGAAACCAAACTTGGCCACAAAAGTTCTTAGATGGTCCCCTGAAAAAAAGTTGTTTTTCAAATCCGCGCTATATCCAAGATGGCCACAAGCGGGGATCATAGTTTTAACATTGGACCTTATGGGAAAATACTTTCAAAGATCTTCTCCTCTGAAACTACTGAGCCAATTGAAACCAAACTTGGCCACAATAGTCCTTAGATGGTCCCCTGCAAAAAAGTTGTTTTTCAGATCTGCCCTATATCCAAGATGGCTTCCAGTGGGGATCATACTTTTAACATTGGACCCTATGGGAAAATACTTTCAAAGATCTTCTCCTCAGAAACTACTGTGCCAACTAAAACCAAACTTGGCCACAATAGTCCTTAGATGGTCCCCTGCAAAAAAGTTGTTTTTTTCAGATCCGCGCTATATTCAAGATGGCCGCCAACGGGGATCATAGTTTAACATTTGACCCTATGGGAAAAGACATTCAAAGATCTTCTCTTCTGAAACTACTGGGCCAATTGAAACCAAACTTGGCCTTAATAGTCTTTAGATGGTCCCCTGCAAAAATGTTGTTTTTCAGATCTGCGCTATATCCAAGATGGCCACCAGCGGGCATCATAGTTTTAACATTGGAGTCTTTGGGAAACACATTCAAACATCTTCTCCTCTGAAACTACTGGGCAAATTGAAACCAAACTTTGCCACAATAGTCCTTAGATAGTCCCCTGAAAAAAAGTTGTTTTTCAAATCCGCGCTATATCCAAGATGGCCGCCAGCGGGATCATAGTTTTAACATTGGACCCTATGGGAAAAGACATTTAAAGATCTTCTCCTCTAAAACTACTTGGCCAATTGAAACCAAACTTGGCCATAGTAGTCCTTAGATGGTCTCCTGCAAAAAAGTTGTTTTTCAGATCCGCGCTATATCCAAGATGGCCGCCAGCGGGGATCATAGTTTTAACATTGGACCCTATGGGAAAACACTTTCAAAGATCTTCTCCTCTGAAACTACTTGGCCAATTGAAACCAAACTTTGCCACAATAGTCTTTAGATGGTCCCCTGTGAAAAAGTTGTTTTTCAGATCTGCCCTATATCCAAGATGGCCGCCAACGGGCATCATAGTTTAAACATTGAACTCTATGGGAAACACATTCAAAGATCTTCGTCTCTGAAACTACTGGGCAAATTGAAACCAAACTTTGCCACAATAGTCCTTAGATGGTCCCCTGCAAAAAAGTTGTTTTTCAGATCCATGCTATATCCAAGATGGCCGCCAGCGGGGATCATAGTTTTAACATTGTACCCTATGGGAAAAGACATTCAAAGATCTTCTCCTTTAAAACTACTCAGCCAATTGAAATCGAACTTGGCCACAATTGTCCTTAGATAGTCCCTTGCAAAAAAATTGTTTTTCAGATCCGCGCTATATCCAAGATGGCCGCCAGTGGTGATCATAGTTTTAACATTGGACCCTATGGAAAAAAACTTTCAAAGATCTTCTCTGAAACTACTCACCCAATTGAAACCAAACTTGGCCACAATAGTCCTTAGATGGTTGCTGCAAAAAAAATGTTTTTCATATCTGCGCTATATCAAAGATGGCTGCCAGCGGGGATCATAGTTTTAACATTGGACCTTATGGGGAAAGACATTCAAAGATCTTCTCCTCTAAAACTACTGAGCCAATTGAAACCAAACTTGGCCACAGTAGTCCTTAGATGGTCTCCTGCAAAAAACTTGTTTTTATACCCCCGCTCCGTAGGAGAGGGGGGTATACTGTTTTACCCTTGTCCGTCTGTCTGTCTGTCCGTCCGTCCGTCCGTCCGTCTGTCTGTCTGTCCGTCCGTCCGTCCAGAACATATTTCGTCAAGGATTTCTCAGCTTGTGTAGGTAGTAATGATTTGATATTTGGTCTGAAGCTTAAGTATGAGGAGTTGTATCGTGTCTCCCCATTTCAAGTCGGTAAATCATCTACTTCCTGTTTGACGATAACTTTGATTTTTTCCCATTATGGTTGCATATTGAAATTTTTCGTCAAGGATTTCTCAGCTTGTGTATGTAGTAATGATTTGATATTTGGTTTGGAGCTTAAGTATGATGATTTGTATCGTGTCTCCCCATTTCAAGTCCGTAACTCATTTGCTTCCTGTTTGACGATTACTTTGATTTTTTCCCATTATAGCTATATATTGAAATTTTTCGACAAGGATTTCTCAGCTTGTGTATGTAGTAATGATTTGATATTTGGTTTGGAGCTTAAGTATGATGAGTTGTATCGTGTCTCCCCATTTCAAGTCCGTAACTCATTTGCTTCCTGTTTGATGATTACTTTGATTTTTCCCATTATGGCTATATATTGAAATTTTTCGTCAAGGATTCCTCAGCTTGTGTATGTAGTAATGATTTGATATTTGGTCTGAAGCTTTAGTATGATGAGTTGTATGGTGTCTCTCCATTTCAAGTCCATTACTCGTATATTTCGTGTTTGATGATAACTTGATTTTTTTCCCATTATTAAGCTATATATTGAAATTTTTTGTCAAGGATTTCTCAGCTTGTGTCTGTAGTAATGATTTGATATTTGGTCTGAAGCTTTAGTATGATTAGTTTTACAGTGTCTCCCCTTTTCAAGTCCATAACTCATCTACTTCCTGTTTGACAGTAACTTAATTTATCATTGCAACTTTGCCATTGCTTGTATTGTGTCCACACTTGTACTGTGTCCACGCTTGTATTATATCCGCACATACTTAACTTAGCATTGCCATATTGATTCAGGGTTCAATGAGCGGGGGTATAACTGGCTGCCATTCGGCGACAGCTCTTGTTTAGATCCGCGCTATATCCAAGATGGCCACCAGCGGGGATAATAGTTTTAACATTGGACCCTATGGGAAAGGACATTCAAAGATCTTCTCCTCTGAAACTACTGGGCCAATTGGATCCAAGCTTGGCCAAAAGAACTGCACCCCATCCAAAATAGCTGCTAGTCTAGAACATAGTTTAAACTATGATAATATAACATCAATGTCTATTAACAAATTTGAAAATAATGCCCTTAAAACATTGGGACTATTTTAAATGCATATGTCAGCCGTGGCCCAGGTGAGCGATACAGGCTCTTGAGAGCCTCTTGTTTCAGGATTTGTAATGCATAGATCCATTATATTTAGTGTATTAATGTATCTTAGTGGGTACATGCAAGTCTGCCACTTGTCAAGTGACATCGACCTCATTTGCACTGTTTGGTGACTTTGTAAATATTGTGACATAGTTTTACATTCAAGTCAATTTCTGAGCCATTGTAATGTTTAGAGATACTATATTTTGTGTAATGCTTCATCTTAATGAGTTCATGCCAGTCTGACACCTTTCATGTAACCTTGACCTCAATTTCATGGTTCAGTGACTTTGTAAATTTTATACATTCATGTCCTTTTCTCAGCAATTAAAGAACCTAGACTCTCCATATCAGGTTTATTGTTACATTTTAATGGGTAAATGTCAGTCTGACACCTGTCAAGTTACATTGACATCAATTTCATGGTCCAGTGACTTTGTTAATTTTTTACATGCATGTCCATTTCTCAGCAATGAAAGAACCTAGACTTTCAAGATTAGGTTTATTGTTACGTATTAATGGATCAATGCCAGTCTGACACCTGTCAAGTAACCTTGACCTTAATTTCATGGGCCAGTGACTTGTTTATTTTTTCATTCATGTCCTTTTCTCAGCAATGTTAGAACCTAGACTCTCCGTATTAGGTTTATTGTTACATATTAATGGGTAAATGTCAGTCTGACACCTGTCAAGAGACATTGACCTCAACTTCATGGTCCCATGACTTTGTTAATTTTTTACATGCATGTCCTTGACTCAGCAGTAGTAACAACTATACTCTGCATATGAAGTTTATTGTTACGTCTTAGTAGGTACATGCCAGTCTATCACCTGTCAAGTTACCTTTACCTTAATTTCATGGTTATTATTTTTTTTGCACTCATGTAAATTTCTCAGCAATTGTGACATCTATGGTCTCCATAATAGGTTTATTATACCCCCCACAAACAAAGTTTGGGGGGGTATATAGGAATCACCCTGTCTGTCTGTCTGTCTGTCTGTCTGTCCGTCTGTCCATCCGTCTGTCCACACTTCTCGTAAGCGCAACTCCTCTTAAACCACTTGAAGGATTTTTATGAAACTTTACACAAAAGAAGGCCACTATATGGAGATGTGCATGAAGGAATATAATTATTGTCCTAAACCAGGAAGGGGAGATAATTTGACTTTGACTTTTCGTTGATTCCCTATTTATGGGTTACCTCATAAGCGCAACTCCTCTTTAACCACTCGAAGGATTTTGATGAAACTGTACACAAAGGAAGGACACTATATGGATATGTGCATGAAGGAATATAATTATTGTCTGAAACCAGGAAGGGGAGATAATCCGACTTTGACTTTACGTTGATTCCCTGTTTTTGGGTTACCTCGTAAGCGCAACTCCTCTTAAACCACTCGAAGGATTTTGATGAAACTTTACACAAAGGAAGGACACTGTATGGAGATGTGCATGAAGGAATATAATTATTGTCCAAAACCAGGAAAGGGAGATAATTGGACTTTGACTTTTCATTGATTCCCCATGTTTTGGTTACCTCGTAAGCGCAACTCCTCGGAAACCACTTGAAGGAATTTAATGAAACTTTACACAAAGTAAGAACACTATATGGAGATGTGCATGAAGGAATTTTATTATTGTCAGAAACCAGGAAAGGGAGATAATTCGACTATGACTTTTCATTAATTCCCTATGTATGGGTTACCTCGTAAGCGCAACTCCTCTTAAACCACTTGAAGGATTTTGATAAACTTTACACAAACAAAGGACACTATATGGAGATTTGCATGAAGGAATATAATTATTGTCTAAAACCAGGAAGTCTAGATAATCCGACTTTGACTTTTCGTTGATTCCCCATGTATGGGTTTACCTCGTAAGCACAACTCCTCTTAAACCACTTGAAGGAATTTAATGAAACTTTACACAAAGTAAGAACACTATATGGAGATGTGCATGAAGGAATATAATTATTGTCAGAAACCAGGAAGGGGAGATAATTCGACTTTGAGGTTTCATGATTCCCTATGTATGCGTTACCTCGTAGGCATAACTCCTCTTAATTCACTTGAAGGATTTTGATGAAACTTTACACAAAGGAAGGACACTATATGTAGATGTGTAAAATGTCAAATAGGCTGAAAAAAAGGTGAATATTATATTTGTCTGATTTAGACAGAGTGTTTTCATTGGAACCCTTGTGAAAAGTTCTTTCTTGAAGATTATATCATTGTGTATATACTTGATTTTGTCCACACTTGTACTATGTCCACACCTGTATTGTGTCTTACTCCTCTTAATTCACTAGAAGGATTTTGATGAAACTTTACATAAAGGAAGGACACTATATGTAGATGTGTAAAATGTCAAATAGGCTGAAAAAAAAGGTGAATATTATATTTGTCTGATTTAGACAGAGTGTTTTCATTGGAACCCTTGTGAAAAGTTCTTTCTTGAAGATTATATCATTGTGTCCATACTTGATTTTGTCCACACTTGTACTGTGTCCACACCTGTATTATGTCCACACCAACTTAATTTTGCACTTACCATATCAATTCAGGGTTCAATGAGCGGGGGGTATATTTGGCTGCCATTTGGCGACAGCTCTTGTTGTTTCATCTTGGTGGGTAAATGTTAGTCTGACACCTATCGAAAAACCTTGACCCTAAGTTTATGGTCTAGTGACTTTGTTTTTTTTACATCCATAAGGGTTTATTCTTGCATCTTAGTGGGTACATATCAGTCTGCCATATGTCATGTAACCTTGACCTATATTTAATGATTCATTACTATTGCAAGTTTTTACATTCATGCTCATCTTTGACAATTGTAGCAACAATACTTAAACATATGGTCATTTGTTAATTCTAAAAGGATGATGTCAACTTAACATTTGGCATGTTACCTTGACTTCAATGATGTGGTTCAATGACTAAAATAATTTTGTTAAATTCGTCAGATACTTTAAAGTAGAATTGTGCAATAATTTTCTTGACCTGTGTGTTGACGACAATGTTTATATTCTTGCGAGACGTATCTGTGTCTACACTTGTTATCAAGTTTTTGGCCTTTTTTTTTGCCTGCAAAATGACTGATGTTGAGGTAACACAAATTAAAAGTACTTTTTGAGAATGTTGCACCTCATTGTCATTTCGAACAGCCTAGGATGAAAAGTGGGGCAGAAACCTGCTCTGGGTGAAGGGTTTTGTAAATCTTGGGTCCCAAAATTGATATTTTTTAACGATTTTGCACTTTGAAACCAGATGTGCAGATGACGCATTAGTCTGAGGGACTAAGACTTTCATCTTAAGATAAGTATGACATTGTATTACCATTATAAACTGATTTGGAGAGTCAGCAATGAAGTGTTGCATACTGGTTGGCCAAAAATGGAGCCCACCCCGTCAAAAATGAAAGAATTTTTTGCACTTTTAAATTCCCAGTCAGCAATTTCATGCCTGCAGCAACCAGACCTTGCAAAATCGTCATGATTTGGTACATGATATTGAAGGAAATGGTCAATTCTAAGATACGAGCACAAAAAATATCTCTCTGTAGGCTTTTGGAGCTATAAGGGGTGTTCAAATGAAATTTATTGGCAGGCTGTAATATTACAGTCCCCGCATGGTAAGGGTTAACATATTGGACCCTATGGGTAAAATCACATTTTCATCTTCTCCTGCTTCTGCTCATTATGCTTCGATCTGATAAAAGAACATGGCTGCCAGCATGGAACATAGTTTAACATTGGACCTTATGCAGAAAATCACATTTTCATCTTCTCTTATGAAACAGTTGAGGTAACTTTAACCAAACTTTACAGAAATGATGTGCTGAAGGTCCTTTACAAACATTGCTCATTTCGTTTCGACTGGATGAAAAATATGGCCACCAGCACAGAACATAGTTTAACATTGGACCCTATCAGGAAAATCACATTTTTAGTTCGCCTCAACGAAGTTGAGGGGGACTATTTGAGTACCCCCGGCGTCTTCGTCCGCGTCTACATCTACGTCCGCGTCCACATTTGGGCATATATCTCTGCAACTATGCATGGTAGGGTCATCAAACTTTGTATGCAGGTGCAAATTGGGCTATCTCACAGCCTCCAAGAAAATTGGGTCTCTCTGACCTATATTTTCCGCTTGAATGACTTACATTCAAGTTTATGTCCGAGTTCAGATCTCAGTCAATATACATGGTAGGATCATGTAACCTTGCATATGCATGCATCTCTGATGGTAGGTCAGCATCCAGGCAAAATTAGGTCATTTTGACCTTTATTTTCTGCTTGAATGCTTTTCATTCCAGTTAAGTCCGAGTTCAGATCTCAGTCACTGTACATGGTAGGATCATGTAACCTTGCATATGTATGCATCTCTGATGGTAGGTCAGCATCCAGGCAAAATTAGGTCACTTTGACCTATATTTTCCACTTGAACGACTAACATTCAAGTTTACATCCGAGTTCAGATCTGAGTCACTGTACATGGTAGGATCATGTAACCTTGCATATGCATGCATCTCTGATGGCAGGTCAGCGTCCAGGCAAAATTAGGTCACTTTGACCTATATTTTATGCTTGATTGATTTACATTCAAGTTTTCGGACGAGTTCAGATCTCAGTCACTATGCATGGTAGGATCATGTAATCTTCCATATGCATGCAACTCTGATGGTGTATCAGCATCCAGGCAAAATTAGGTCACTTTGACCTATATTTTATGCTTGATTGATTTATATTCAAGTTTTCTGACGAGTTCAGATCTTAGTCACTATACATGGTAGGATCATGTAACCTTGCATATTTATGCAACTCTGATGGTGAATCAGCATCCAGGCAAAATTAGGACACTTTGACCTATATTTTACGCTTGATTGATTTACATTCAAGTTTTCTGACTAGTTCAGATCTCAGTCACTACACATGGTAGGATCATGAAACCTTGCATATGGATACATCTCTGATGGTTGGTCAGCATCCAGACAAAATTAGGACACTTTGACCTATATTTTATGCTTGATTGATTTACATTCAAGTTTTAGGATGAGTTCAGATCTTAGTCACTATACATGGTACAATCATGTAACCTGGCATATGCATATAACTCTGATGGTAGATCAGCATTCAAACAAAATTAGGTCACTTTGACCTCTATTTTCTGCTTGATTGATTTACATCCAAGTTTTCGGACAAGTTCAGATCTCAGTCACTTTACATGGTAGGATCATGTAACCTGGCATAGGCATGCATCCCTGATGGTACATCAGCATCCAGACAAAAGTAGGTCACTTTGACTTATGTTTTAAGTATGAGTGATTTATGTCCAAGTTTTCAGGCAAGTTCAGATCTCAGTCACTATACATGGTAGGATCATGTAACCTTGCTTAGGCATGCAAATGTGATGTCAACATCCAGTCAAAATTTTGTTACTGTGACAAAGTGCCATAACGAGGCGAACTCTGTAATCGTTGATTACCTATGTTTATCTTCTCCTCCAAAACCGCTGAAGCAGATTCAACTAAACTTTACAGGAATGATGTGCTAAAGGTCCTTTATAAAGGTTGCTCATTTCGTTGCTCATTTCCATTCAACCAAACTTTACAGGAATGATGTACTAAAGATCCTTTGCAATGATTGCTCATTTTGTTCTGATCAGACAAAAATCATGGCTGTCAGTGTGGAACTTAGGTTCATCATTGAACCCTATGGAAA
This sequence comes from Modiolus philippinarum, assembly GCA_002080025.1. NCBI lineage: Eukaryota > Metazoa > Mollusca > Bivalvia > Mytilida > Modiolidae > Modiolus > Modiolus philippinarum. The sequence goes on from MJUU01067718.1 coordinate 63,413, forward strand.
AATCACATTTTCGTCTTCTCTTCTTAAACCACTGTATCAAAATCAACCAAGCTTCACAGGAATGATGTGCATAAGGTCCTTTACAAAGATTGCTTATTTTGTTTCTATCTGACAAAAAAACATGGCCATCAGCAAACTTAGGTTTAACATTGGACCCTATGGAAAAAATCACATTTCATCTTGTCTTCTGAAACTACTGAAGCAAATTTAACCCAACTTTACAGGAATGATGTACAGAGGGTCCTCTACAATGATTGCTCATATTGTGCCGATCAGATAAGGTACATGGCCCCAGGGCGGAACTTGGGTTTAACATTGGACCCTAAAGGAAAAATCACAATTTCATCTTCTCTGAAACCACTGGAGCAAATTCAACCAAACTTTACAAAAATGATGTATTAAAGGCCCTTAACAAATATTGCTCATTTCATTCAGATCCAATAAAAACCGTGGCCACCAGCACTGAACATAGTTTAACATTGGACCCGATGAGAAAATCACATTTTCATCTTCTCGTCTGAAACCACAGAAACAGACCAAACTTTACAGGAATGAGGCACTAAACATATCTGATAAAAACATGGCCACCAGCATGGAACTTAGGTTAAACATTTAACTCTATGGTAAAAAACTCAATTTTCATCTTCTTCTCTGAAAGCAAAGTCAACCAAACTTTACAGGAATGATGTATTAAAGGTCCTAAACAAAGATTGCTCATTTTGTTAAGATCCAATAAAAAGCATGGCCACTAGGGTAGAACTTAAGTTTAACAATGGACCCTATGGGGAAATTACCTTGGCCCTATGGGAAAATCAAATTTTCATCTTCTCTGAAGCTGCTGAAGCAAATTCAACCTAACTTTACAGGAATGATATATGGAAGATCCTTTACAAAGATTGCTCATTTGGTTCCAATCAGACAAAAACATGGCTGCCAGTGTGGAATTTAGGTTCAATATTGGACCCAATGGAAAATCACAATTTCTTCTTCTCTTCTTAAACCACTGTATCAAAATCAACTAAATTTCGCAGGAATGATGTGCTTAAGGTCCTTTACAAAGATTGCTTATTTTGTTTCAATCTGACAAAAAACATGGCCGCCAGCAAACTTAGGTTTAACATTGGACCCTATGGAAAAAATCACAATTTCATCTGTTCCTCTGAAACCACTGAAGCAAATTCATCCAAACTTTACAGGTATGATGTACAGAGGATGCTTTTAAAATTGCTCATTTCAATAGGATCATGCAGCAAGCACAGAACATAGTTTAGCATTTGAGCCTATGAGAATATCATCCTTTTCATCATCTTTTCTAAAACTATTCAAGCAAATTTATCTTAACTATATTGAAATGATGTATAGTAGGTCCTATGCAAAAATGCTAATTTCAATAGAATCAGACAAAAAACATGGATGCCAATAGAGAACATAGCTAAATATTAGACCCCATTGGTTAAAAACATTGTTTTTTGTCGTGCATGGCATAGAAGCATTCTGTCAGATGAGGGATACAGGGTCAGTCTCTGAGCCTCTGGTTCATTTATTTTAAGGAAATGGAGGTGCAAATTATAACCTTTTGAAGCTTTGTCACATTCACCCCAGTTACAGTTAGGTTGCCATGGAAATATGATTTTTGTAACGTATTTTCAGGATTGGGAGCTATCTGTGCAGCTGTGATGTCATCCATGGACAGCTCAATTCTTGCTTCCAGTTCTATGTTTACATACAATATATATGCTCACCTATTTAGGAAAAATGTAAGTATTTTGAAGTTACAGAAGAAAATGCAAATTTCAGTATATTTTACCCACAAAGTTTTCAAAAATAGGAGAGATTCCCAGAAAGGAAGCATGTCAATGCTTAAGGTAAAAGACCAGTTACAAAGACCTTTCTCACATATTAAATATCACTTAATAATTTTTTTAGTTTTTAATTTTTTACTAGTAAACTGTTGGTCAACATGATGTTAATTTTTGTTTGCCATGAAAGTGGTCTTTATATATAAAATTCAAAATGTCACATGACTGTTAATGATCATCAAAACACAGTGAAAGTTGAAAAAGTCAAACAATAGTATCAGTAAGTAAGAAATGGAATAAATTAGAAGCTAACAAATTAATTTGGATAAGAAGATTACAGCATGGGTATTCGTCAAATAATTATTCATTTTTGTTCAAGTATACACATATTAGATGTAATAATTTCAAATTATTTTTTTTTTATATAATAGGCCTCGGACAAAGAGTTACTATGGATACAGAGAGTAGCAATTTTATTTGTGGGAACAATAGCAACAATGATATCTCTCTTGGTTCCTATAGTATATGGATTATTTATTTTAGCAGCAGACATAGTTTTTGTGATAGTTTTCCCACAGTTGATATGTGCTGTATATTTAAAGTGGACCAATGTGTACGGTGCTATAACTGGATACATTGTTGGGGTAGTGTTACGTGTGGGGGCTGGAGAACCCTACATCAATCTCCCATCATTTATATTGTATCCAGATTATGATAGTGAGTTGGGACAAAATTTTCCATTCCGAACATTCGCCATGGTAACTTCATTAGTATGTATTGTTGTTGTTTCCATAGCAACAAAGTGTATTGAAAAGAATATTTTATCGAAAACTAAATACAAACCAACAGAAGTAGATATTTCAACAAGTAATAAACAACTATTGAAGTTACAAACAGTGGAGGACACATTATAAAATCTCATTTCTTATTGGAATACAAAACACTACTTTCATAAAGTGGAAAATCAACGTTAATTGTGAGAAACATGTAAATGATAGGCATTTACATATTTTCATTAAGTAGAAATTCAACGTTACTTCATTTATTAATTGTACAAAGTATTGAAATGGAAGACATTTATTTCATCTTACATCAGTTCAGAGCAGTATGATAAAGTGATACAATCTATTGTTTGTTCGTCTGTCTGAACTTTCTATCTGTTCCCTAAAGGGTTCTGACTAAAAACTCTTAAACAAAAGTTAGATACGGTCCTTACACCTGGTATTGAAGTTGTTGACCACAAAACTGGGGTCAAGTTCAAATTTTGGAGCTTTGTCCCTTAAGACTTTGAATTTTTGCCAAAAATTTAATTTATCATGTAATGTTCTAGTGCTATTTTTTGTGTCGCCTGCTGTAAGCAGAGTCAACTCTTATGATTACCATCTGTTATCTTGCGTCGTCGTCCTGCGTCATCTGTTGGTTTTTGAATTCGCAACTCTTTTAAAACTGCTTGTTTGATTCCAACCAAACTTTCAAGATATGTTATTCACCAGGTGTAGTTGTGTACCTGAAATTTTGAATTTTTGTGTTACATATATGAAAGGTTCAGGGAACCAAAATTGCTCATTTGTTAATCTGATTAGTTAATCCACAACTCCATCACAACTACATGTATAAGTCAGATTCAAACCAAACTTATAAGGATATATTGTTCACCTGATATTGTTATGCATCTGAAATGTAGAATTTTGATTTTACAGAATTTTGAGGTTCACATAGCCAGAATAGCTCATTTGTTAATTCAGTTTGCTAATCTGAAACTCCTTCAAAACTGTATGTCATATTCCAACCAAACTTTCAGAATATGTTGTTCACTTGATATAATTGCACACCTGATACTTTAAATTTTGATCTTACAGATTTTAGAGGTTCAGGGAACCATAATCATGATAATAGCTGATTCTTTAAATTGATTTGTTAATATGCGACTCCTTCAAAACTGTCTGTCAGATTCCAACTAAACTTTCAGTATGTTGTTAATCAGAGCTGGTTATGCACATTATACTGGAAATTTTGTTCTATGGATATTACAGGTTCGCCAAGCCAACATAGCTCATTTGTTAATTCAGTTTGTTAATCTGCAAGTCCTTCAAAACTAAATTCATATTATAAACAAATTTGAATGATACAGTTTTCTCCTAGTCTAGACATGCACATGATACATTTTAATTTTACAGATGTTAGAGGTTAATAGGGCCAAAATGACTCTTTTGTAGTGCAGGCAACACAAGTGTTCCATGGAACACCCATCAATTTTTAGCTCACCTGGCTATGCTAGGGTGAGTTTTTGCCATTACTTGGCATCCAGTGTCAAGGACTTTATTTTATTGAACATGGTAGAGTTGTCCAACCTCTTCCAAGATGGCTGCCATCGGGATCTTAATTCACCATTTGACCCTATGGGAAATTATTTTATAAGATCTCATTCTGGAATACTATTAGGCCAATTGGAAGCAATCTTAGTCATAATAGTCTTTAGTTGGTCCTTTGAAAAATGTGTCCCTCTAGTCTGCATCACATCCAAGATGGCTGCCACCACGAAAATAGTTTCACATTGGACCCTATGGAAAAGCATTTAAAGATCTATAAAACAAAAATGCAAATTAATACAAACTTAGTCACAATAGTCCTTGGTTAGTCCCCTATTAAAAAATATGCAGGGCAAGTCTGCACTTCATCCAAGATGGCCACCAGTGGGAAACTTAGTTGAACATTGTACCCTATAGGAAAACAACTTCAAAAAATTTTCCTCTGAAATTACTAGGCCAATTTAAACGAAACTGACACAATAGTCCTTAAATGGTTTCTCTTTAAAAAATGTGTCCAACAAGTCTGCCATCAAGGAGGGGCATAGTTTAACATTAATCTCTCTGGGAATGCATTCAAAGATTTTCTCAAATCAAGGAAATATAGTTCAAACAACAAGGCAAAAATGATCCAAACTTGGTCAAAATTGTTCCTGACCCTTGGTGGTCCCCTTTAAAAAATATATCTTCTGAGTCGTCACTATATCCAAGATGGCCGCCAACATGGAACTTAGTTTACATTTTACCCCATGGGAAAGCAAATTCAAGGATCCTCTCTTCTGAAACTATTCAGCCAATTGGAACCAAATTTGGTCACAATGGTCCTTGGGTAGACCTGTTCGAGTGCCCCATTCTTCATAGCCAACAGTTGGGAACCTAGTTTAATATTTGACCTGATGGGAAAACGCATTCAAAGAACTTCTCGTCTGAAACTACTAGGCCAGTTGAAACCAAACTTAGTCACAATTGTAGTTGGATTGTGTCCCATGATGTTTATGTTAATTGCTCAGATGGCCCCCTTCAAATAATGTGACCATATCCAAAATGATTGCCATCAGGAAATATAGTTCAACTATGAAGGAAATACCATTAAGGTCTATCGACATATTTGAAAATGAGGCCCTTTATTATTCAGGTTATTTCCACTGTTGATGTCAGCCATGGCCCAGTTAAGCCATACAGGCTCTGAAGAGCCTCTTGTTTAATGTTTTCATAAAGTATTCATTTCATTAATACTTATAATAAAAAGTTTTGTTCATGACAAGTTCAATCATTAATAAATACATATCAGCATTTGCAAGAAGGCCAAGTTTTACGTAAAATTAATATGAGTGCTTACTGTTTCATAGGGGATCTGATTTCTAGTCAGTGTTTGTGATAAATATAAATAGAACAACACACATATCATTTACAAATACCAGTACATATTACATATATTATTGAGGTTTTTTTTTTGTAGAATCTTATTGTACATTATATTAATCTTGCAACAGTTTTTCTGCAACTTAATCATTTCATATTGTTTTGTTTTTTACTTTACATTTTATTTGATATGAATGTTCATGCTCAATGTACTTCTGTTATAAAGAAGTTTTTTTTTATTTCAGGTTTCTATACACATTAATATTTTAAAAATAATTTTGGGTATTTATGCATTCATTAATGCCAGTAACGGTAATTAGTATGTTTTGCATTGTTTAAATTAAGTACACAAAGTATACTATTTCTTGTTATGGTTTTTAACATTTTATTTGTAATACTCCAATGAATCATCATGCATTACCTATAAAAACTCCTTCAAACTTGTTTTTGTCTGTTAGTTAAACAATCAAAGTTATAAAGAATCCTTTTGTATACCAATTTGTCATTAATTTAGTATCAATGTAAATCCACTGGGCAATACAACTAAATGATGTTGCTATATGTATGTATACCTATATATAAATATGAATTATAATGTAAATATTACCTTATACTCATTCTGAAATCTGTGGATAGTACTTCTGTTTCCTTTGTGATTATACGTTTTGTCTCAGCGGCTTTTTCTGATATGTATAAGATTAGAAATTGGAATTATAATTGACCATTTAAATTTAGTAGGAATACTGTCCTCCTATGTTGTATATGTTTAACAATAAACATTAACTGCCATGTTGTTATCCTATAAAATAATGTTTATACTTAATAATGGGCATTCTTTTGTCTTTAGATCTGCTTTAATTAACCATTTACATGAGAATTTTTCTGTATATTTTATTGCAATGGTCAACAAAGTGGCAAAACTTTCACTGAATCAAAGTCAAGATTTACAACCCACGCCTACATTCTATTACCTTAAAAAGACTACACAGCATAAACATATCAAACAAAAAAGGTTACAATTGTATACAATATGTACTTTTAACGACCGCAGATCCGTTTTAGAATGTAAGCTTGGGTGTAAACTTTGACTTCTGTTCAGTAAAACTTTTGCCACTTGGTTGACCATAGCAATATATATAATGATGACCAAACGAGATCCAGGGAAGGTGTATGACACAATAGATGATATTTTTTGAAGTTCACTGTAACATTTTTATACGACCGCAAAAATTTTGCGGTCGTATTATGGTATGGCGCTGGCGTCGGCGTCTGTGGACAGCATAACTTTAGTTCTAGTGAACGGATTGTTATCAAATTTTAGTATGATGTTTGTTGGCACAAGCTTAAGCCCGGGTTTTAATTTGGTGCCCTGCCCAACCCGTTCTTGAAAAAGAGGCAAAAAAGGGGCCAAAAAGGGGTAAAATTAGGTATTTTCGTGTCTGTGGACAGCATAACTTTGGTTCTAGTGGATGGATTGTTTTCAAATATTAGTATGATGTTTCTTGGAACATTCTTGAGAAACGTTTTTTTCCTTTAGGTTTTTGCCCCACCCATTTCAGAATTAGGGGCCAAAAAAGGGTTAAATGAGGTGTTTTAACATATTTGACTGTAGAATCTTTATTATTTATTGGATTTTGATGGGGTTTGTTTCAGTGTGCTCCTGAGGAAATTTCCAATCTGGAGTATGGCAACGGATTTCGCGTAGCATGTACCACTCACGAGATAAATGGGGCCCAACAGGGGCAAATCTCAAAAAAAATAATTTTTTTATTTTAAGTCCGATTTTGATGCAGTTTTTTTCAATGGATTCCTTGCGAAAAATTAATATAGCACTTAGCTATTAGATTTTTGGTAACTTGTTTCCTTTCCCAGCTA